>JBBMEG010020344.1:12353-26689 GCA_037832605.1 Cyclanthera cordifolia | reverse complement strand
TATGATACCAGAGATAAGAACATTGGCAAGACATTTGCAAATCCGGTAGGTGAAGAGTCGTGCCATGTTTTGATCAAACGCAAATCCTTATGTGTGGATTATTCAACAGAGATGACCCCAAGATCGGAGGCAATGAGCGATCTTGAACGGCTACACTGCAAGGAGTAATCAACGCTCTTGATGAAGACAGCGACTGCGGCCAAATTGGGTTAGTTGTGATCTCCAATGCGTTGGGTTTTTTTTTTTTTTTTTTTTTTTTAATTTATTGTTTTAAAAATAAAGGCATAAGGCTATTATGAAACCAAATTACTCTCTCCCCTCCTACATTTCGGAAATATACACACAGGGATGTTTGGAAGGTGTATTTAAAGAGATCTAGAAATTAATATTTACTAAATACTCTTAAAAAAAAAAATCCAAACGAGTTTTTGACTTCAAAATACTCAAAATAAATCTTCATTCTAAATACTAATTCTAAATATTCTTAAAAATTACATCCAAACAAGTTTTTGACTGTAATCGTTACTAATTATTACTTTTAAATACTCAAATCAATTCTCTCTCTAAATACCAATTCTAAATAATCTTAAAAACTACGTTCAAACAAGCATTTGATTGCAATTATTACTAATCATTATTTTAAATACTTAACCAAAGTCTTTATTCTAAATATTAATTTTAAATACTCTTAAAATCTACGTCCAAACAAGATTTTTATTGTAATCATTACTTTTAAATACTAAATATAAAATCTCATTCTAAATACTAATATTACATATTCTTAAAAACTACATCCAAACATACTAAAAAACATTTTGTTATTTGGAGCAATTCCATGCTTTATTTTAATAAAAGTAGTCAATCCTTACCATTTCCTATGTTAACTATTGGGTATTAATAATAGATGCTACTTTTAAAATTCTTATTAAGAATATGTCTAGATTTTTAAAAAATTAATTCTTATGTTTTTTTTAATGGATGAGTGATAATTAAATTGTACCTAAAATATCCTTTTATCAAATCATGGAGCTAAATTATTTAAAAATATATTTCACCCACGTTCCTTAAAGTGTAGAAGATTAGTTATCATATTTTATGTATTCTCAATCTTTTGATATTACATTTTTTTTTAACTGAGTAATATTTTTTATTCACAAAATAGCAATTTTTTTTCACAAAACATATTTTCTCGATTCAACGAAACTAAGGTGAGGCTCAAGTTTTTTTGTGTGTTCGTCTTCTCTGATTAACTGGAAAACAAGGTAAGAGTTTTCAGGTGTTGGGTTCTGTGTGTTTCATGGTGGTTAGTGAACGCAGGGGGTGTTGGGAAGTGGGTTTCATATTAGAGTTTATTCTTACTGCATATTATAATTAACATACGTTTGTTTTTACAATTTCAGAATGAAAGTTATTACTGTCACCCGTTACCTTTCATGGAAGGTGGGATGATAGTCTTGTCTATTCCAATTATATAAGACAGTAAGGATTGATGTTGTTGTACCACTATTGTCCAATTGATATCTTTAGTCGAGGCTGGCATTAGTGTTGATGAGGGTTCTAAAATCGATATTATATCTCTTTACAAAGATAAGCCAGACAAACGAAATTCAATAGCGCTAACGGAAGATCGAGATGTACAATGGATGTACAACAGTTTTGCAAATGGGATGTATAATGACTGTTGCATAGTTGGAAATATTGTATCGATACGTACAAGTATGCACAACCTTGATACATCTTGATCTCCATTTTCTATTAGGGTGGGGTTATTGTTACCGAACAAGGAAGAATCGAAAAAAGCCCTATGTAAGTTAGCATTGAGTCGAAATTTCAAATTCACTGCACTCAATTCCAACAAAAAATAGTTTGCTGCTTGTTATGTACACGATTCTTGCATTTGGTATGTCCGGGCTTCTGTATATAGAGGTGGAGATTTATGGTTGTTTAGAAAGTTTGTTGATTTTCATACATGTCCAATTGATGTTAGTGGGAATGATCATGCACAAGCCACCCTTATCATTGTGTGTGAATATGTTGAAGATGTTATCCGATCTAACAACACGTTAACGTGCAGTCCGGGAGATGTTATTAGGTATGTGAAGAAGAATCATGGTGTTACCATAAGCTACTACAAAGCTATGAAGGTGAAAGAAAAGGCACTTGCGATAATGAGGGGCAAGCTAGAAGATTCATACATATTCCTTTCGAAGTTTGTTGCCAAATTCATTAAGAAAAACCCAGGTATTTTACTGTTTACCATCATGTGTCCTGGTATGCATGTATCTTATACACGTCACATATATGTTAGTGTAGGGTCACACACATTTTAATATACGATTTTTGTTTACCATCTTTGCACTTTTGATGGATGTATGTACCCCCGATTGACACAAACGACATGCATGTATAATGATATATGACACTTATATGTACAGTTTTAGTTTGCACACTTTGCCTATATAGTATAAGTACAACCATCATTTAAGGGTTTGCCATGTTCTATTTCGTAATGTAGGTACATACACAGTCCAGGAGAGCAACCAAGATGATCGATTTAAATACTTTTTTATGAGCATGGGTGCTTCTATACAGGGGTGGAAACATTGTCAACCTGCAATAAGTGTTGACAATGCATCATTGAAAACAAGTTTGAGGGTATTCTAATCACGACGTACACATTTGATGGAAACTCAAACATTTATCCTTTGGCGTTTGCAATAGTTGACTCTCAGAATGATTTGTCGTGGGGTTTGTTTTTTAGGAACTTGAAATAAGTTTTTGGTGAACAAGAAGATCTAGTGATAGTTTATGATCGACATCCGAATATAGAGAATGATTTCAATATTGTATACAATAGATCACATCAAGTAATATGCATTTTTCATATGTTGAGTAATATTAAACTATGGTGTAGAACTGAGGCTTTTATGAACATGTATTTCAATTGCGTCAAAGCTTACATGCGGGATGATTATAAATATTACATCAGCCAACTAGAACATATGTTTTCCAATATTAGGGGTCTGTTGGAAGAAGCGATACGTTCTTTTGACAACTAACGTGTTAGAGAGTTTGAACTTCCACCTTGTTCATGCACTTGAACTACCTGTCGTCTATTTGCTTGAATATATCAGGGATTTCATGCAACGTTGGTTCTACAAGAAGAGAAATGATGCAAACTTTCAGTGTCTAGACATTAGCCAGAAATGTGCTGATATTCTACTGGGTAATCAACATGATAGTCGGACTATAGATGTAAGTTCCTTTTTACATGCCTTGTTGTACCATGTTTGATCTTTTCCTAACCCACTAGTTGTTTTCTTTACAGACCACCATAAGCATTTTGAAGTGAACGAGGTGCATACATGTACCTGCAAACAGTGGCAGTCCTACTTAATCTCATGCTTGCGCAGTTATATTGTACAGGGTCTGGATTTACATTCCTTTGTTCATTATTTTTACAAGGTTAGTATGTTAAAGAAGTTGTACGAGAGGGACATTTCCCCTATTGGGAGATTGCATCATTCCCATCCATTTGGCGAGTCTTTATATGTTCTTCCGTTGAATGTTAGACGCCCTATCGGGAGGCCTCCAAGAGGAGATTTCAGTCGCACAACGAAGCAACTACGAGGGTTAAGTGTGGTAGGTGTGGAAGACAAGGTCACAACAAATGTACTTGCAGTGGCAGCATCTCGTAGTTCATCATTTGTGTTCATTTGTTTTTTTGTTGTTTTTTTTTTTACATTCATGTTCGTATGAAGTGGTTCTAGGATTATTATGTCTTGTTAGATGTTACCTAATTGTTAATTCGGTATTTGTTCATTAGTTTAGTTTATTATAGTGTTCTTAGGTAGGGTTATGTTTGTCTGTTTCTCCCTTGGTCAATAAATTGTTACATCATCTTTTAGGTTGTTTTTTGTTCATAATTCTATAAATCAAGACTTCAATTTCCTTTAACGTTAGTTTCCTCTATGGCACACTTATTTTTAGGCAAGATATTTGACAGGACAAATGATGTACATAATCTTTTTATGTGTATATATTTATTTAATTGACAGGTTTGACATTTTTTTTAGTTGGGGTGATTGTGGGAGCTTGCTACATCTTTTCAAGCATTAATGAGGGTATGTAGGTGTCATTAAAGTAAACTCGAATTTAATGGATTATGAATTTTTTTTTTTCCAAAGAATTACAAGGGGTACATAATATGTACTTCTATCATAACGTGCTAATGTGGTACATAATCTGTGAAATTCAGGTGATAAAATATAACTCTGAAAAGCCTAATCTTATTTTATTTTCTGAAAATTCTCTTAAAGTTGATATTGCATTTTCTTATTCTCATGAACCTATTGATTTTTTTTTTCATTTGATTTGAATAATTCATATTATAAAAATAACAAAAATATTTATATGTTTGGTGTCTTTATGAAGCAGGAAACCTACTAGACTTAGTAGGTTACATTGATTCAAACAAGAAGGGACCGAAAAAAATTAAAAAAATTTATGTATTGTGATGTGTAACAACCCCATTTCTTTATTAAGTTAAAAAAAATCAACAAGGGCATTTTCATAATTTTCCACTAAAGGACAAATTTAGAAACTGCCAAAATTAGCTGTTTGGGTTATCATGCCCAAATGATGGAGATTAAAAATTTCGTGCAAGCCAATGAGAAAAGAGAAAAGTTGAAAAATTTTGTGCAGACACGAATCTCGAAGCACTGACGTCAGAGCCGCCACCCATTAAATTTCGTGCAACCGCCGCATTGTTTTTAGAGTCGCTGCTGCTGTCAGCCAAGCGCCAACCAAGGGGAGATCATTTTATCAATGCTACATGGGGAAATTCTAAGATTGACGAAGGTGAAGATCGAACAATGGTTCAAGGAATTTATGCGGCAGGTCAGCTTGTGGGGGTTTCCAGTTTGTTCCTAGTATAGCTTCTACATATGGTCTAGTCACTGTGCTTGATATCATATCAGTGCTTCTGCTAGATGAAACTTGGGTGTTAACCTATACAATATGAACGACACTCAGGCGATATATGAAGTAACCATGTAAATTGATTTCACTTACCTTAGTCAGTACTCGCTTATCATGTTTTCCTTTTAGGGTTGACTTCTCCCATTGATGGGATAGCATGGCGCGCCAATTGAGCGCGTTGATGTTTTTCTCCTCACAACCTAAAGAAGACATTTACATTTTTGTTAATTACTTCACACACCAAAGGAAATAATATGTGTAGGTCCGTAAGACAAGCATACAACAACATAAACTCAAAAGTTACCTTCAAGTATCCATCCATTATTCTCTGCGCTCTGAGTTTGTTGACCACACATCGTTCATTGATGATCAGAATCGCTGTATTTATTGTTTCGTCCATTTTGGCGCCCCTTCACAACAACATAAATCATATAAGCCATATGTCGTTGTTGTATTAAAATACTAAAGTTTATTACCTATTTTTCGCCGTCGGTCTTCCCTTGGTCGGTCTGGGTGCGTTCTTCTATTTGGAGTTGTGGCAAAGTTGTGTTACGTTGCATATTAGAAGTAGGATCGTGGTTACCTTCATGCCCATTTGTAGGTCCACTATCATTTTCACGTGGACGAGCAGCTCTGTGCATGCTATGATCATCAGTTGATCCCTTGCCATCATTTTATGTTCACTATCATCCTGTACAACCACAAAGTTATGTTTCAATCTACTTACTCAATATTTAAAAAATATATAATAGAACATGTATATTTAAATACCTTTTTTTAAACCTTATGGCTGATTGCTTTTTTACTTCAGACTCTATGTGTGCTTGATATACCAATTTCATGTATTCAACAATGTTACCCAAAGTCCTCACCATCATTGTCATTTGGGTGCACATTTCTTCTTGGTTTGTTTCAATTCTTTACTATGTTGTCTTTATCTATTCTAGACGTCGTACAACATCTTTATCGATTGGGATTGGAGATGTAGATCCATGGAAGTATCGTGGCGTCCCTAGTTCCGCATGGGATATGCGCTATTCCTTTCTCGAGATTCGAGTTCCTTAGCCACAAATAGAGCAAAGTAAGGCATCTCCAGCTCTTCGTCACCTGCGTCAAGTGTACGTATTTCAAGCTATAAACAATGTCTGCAAATAAAATTACGTTTTTTTGTGGTGTCATTTTTTTTTCATGTAGCTTGAGGGTTTTACCATTTGGGTTCTCAAATATGTTGGTCAGTAGATCATGCCACTCGGGCTGATTGTTTGAGTTTCAATTCAACATTCTTGGCAGCAGGTTCCATGTTCGTGTAGCTTAAAAGTGTGGCGTAGAACTTAGGGATGATATTACTTCCTAAGCCCATGCGAGTAGGACATAAACCAAGCCCCCCATGTATACAGTGCAATTATCTTTTGTAATGCTTTCATTTTTTATATTTCCAACCAACAATTTATTCGCTAAGCTCCCCCATGGGTATGAATTAAAAGCATCTAGATCGTCCACCATCAATATATGGTCCTCTTCTATTTCACTGGTAAGAAGCTTTCAAAGTAGTAAAGTAATGAAAGCTTAACCATGTCATCTGCAAAGGCCATCTTGTTGAATTTCGACGCCATATTTAACATTATGCGTTTGACCACGTCAACGTCCTCAAGGTATATTTTTCGCAAGCATCCATATCCTTTCAACGAATCTCTATAAATCTTCACAAGTTCCCCGATAGTTCAAGCCTATCATAAAGCAGAACTCCCTGGTGCCGAAAGTTAAGTACTTCCCCCGATTTTGAAAGTTAGCTCGGGAAACTTTTTTTATCTTGCATGGACGTTGAATTAGATATAGTAATAGTTGAGAAGATGCATTCTTTACGTAAAAGCCTAGTAGTCCACCCATACACCTAGCTCGAAACGCTGGTTCATGCACTTCACCCAGGTTTTTATGGATTGCCGCCATTTTTTTACTTTTGCAACATAGGTTGATCTTGAATGGTCTTGATCTTCGAGAAGCTTTCATAACATGATTGTTATCCTATATGTCACACTCATTATGTTAGATGCAATAAGTTCGGTTGGGTGTGGGTGTAGGGGCGGGGTTTTTGTAATACACATGACGTAATACACTTTCATACATAATTTACAAATACATATGACATATGAGTGACGATTTAAGAGGCCACCATTTGTGTCACACACACATGACATAATGGTTTGTAGAGTACATACGGGTACATCCACACACATGACATAATGATCTATGCAGTACATACATGCACATCCTAACAGGTTACGAACATATTCATACATATGGGTACATCATGATTATCAACTACATGTAAAGTACATGTGGATACTTCCTAACATTCAAATGCAGTACATACATGTACATCATGTAACCGTGGGCATCTTGTACAGTTCATATATATCACAAGTTTGTATGGGAGAGTACCATTAACAACGGTGTCTTTGGATTTAATGTTCTGCTTCTTGGTTCTTTGTTCATTTTTGCCTTCACTTTGATGTCACCCTTGGCCTATACATAGATAAATATATGACACAATCACACAATTGTTAACACACATCTCAAACACTCTTTATAATGTCTATCTTGATTCCTAGAATTGGGCGCATTCTTTTTTGGAGATGGAGTTACATCTTGCGTCTCCTAATCGTCGATTGGTGGGTCTTTCGACAATTCCGATGCATGACTTCCTGTATTGTCCGAACTCTCTTTTGATCCATCACTATTATGCATATTCGACAACCTTTAAATTAATACAATAAAGAGGTATGATAATTTAAATCTTGGATGGAAGGTGTATGGAAAGGGGATGATAGCCTCTGATTGAAGTCAACCAGTCTGGTGATTGAAGTCGATCAATGCGGTGATTAAAGTCGATCAGTACACTGATTGAAGTCGCTCAGTGCGATGATTGAAGTCGATCAGTACACTGATTATGTTTTCTACCATTCTCTCAATCGATTATTTATCGATTTCATTTCTCTAAATCGATTTACATAAGACTCTTGAATCTCTCAATCGCCCTCTCTTTGTTATTTCAAACGCTTAATCAGTACGTATTTTAAAACCATAATCCATATGATGCATGTGTTAAGTGATTGAACTGATTGAAGTCGATCGGTTAATTGATTGAAATCTATTAATTATTTGATTGAAGTCAATCAATACACTGATTGAAATCTATCAGTTAAGTGATTGAAGTTTATCGATGCAAGTCTATCAGTTAAGTGATTGGAATCGATCAATTAAGTGATTAAAGTTGATCAATACACTGATTGAAGTTGATTAGTTAAGTGATTGAAGTCATCAATTAAGTGATTGAAGTCAATCATTACACTGATTGAAGTCTATCAGTTAAGTGATTGAAGTCAATCAGTACACTGATTGAAGTTTACCAGGAGTAAAACTGGAATTACGAAAAGAAAAAAAATCTGCTATAAATGAATTTTTGATAAGTTTGTGCTATAATTATAATGTCTCTTACCAAACGTGCTAACCACATCAAATTCTCTAAAAGTAAATCATAAGTTAAAAGTATAAAGATTAAAAAACAAAGTTTAGCTGAATAGGTTAGGTGTTTGAAACAATTTTCTTAACATTTTACTAAAAAAGTTAACGATACAAATAATTTATAAAGTTTTAATAACCCAAGGTATTTTTGAAACTTTTTAAAATTCCGTTGCATTTCTTAAACCAAACTTTAACGGTTTCCATTCAAATTTAACGACCGAGTATTTTTAAAACATTTTGTGAAGTTCTAAGATATTTGTGAAACTTTTCAAAGTTCAAGTAAAATGTTGAAATTAACCCAAAGTATAGGAGTATGTTTAATAATTTAGCCAAATATATATTTGTAATTGATTTTTTTTTTTTTATGAATGAAATCTAAATACATATTTATTTATGAATACAATATATGATTATTAATAATTAAATTGGTTAAGTTTTTATCTCTCTTTATTGTATTTCATCTTAATTCGAACCAAATAGTATAATTTAGAATTTGTTATTTTTTTTTGTTCAATTCAATCATATTAATTTTTGAATAAAATTTATTAGCATGAAAAAATATATTAATTAACATAAACAAATTTATTTAACAATAAATTAAAAAAATATTATTTAGTATACGTGAAACAATAATGAACAATTAATTATATTAACAAACAAAATAAATTTAAGATAAAAACATCAAATATCATAACCTTCCGAGCAAACCAAACAAACACACCCTTATTTTTTTTCATTTCTTTGCTCCTTTCGAACTATTTTGTTTTTCCAAAACAAATATTTAGAAACTATTATTTAAACTAACAAATGTTTATTTGGTTCTTAAAATAATAAAAAAAACAGTAAATATCAAAAAATGAAAATCATATATACAAAAATAATAATTATAGGTTTAAATTTCAAAAACAGAACATAAAACAAAATGTAAACAGGCACATCAAACTACCAATAAAAACAATGCCCAATCTACTCAGGTAGCATGAATATGGCAGCAATTACCGATAATAAAAAAGGTCAAAAGTAGGATATGATATCTCCTTTTTGAAACATTAATAGATAAGCAGATCTCAATTCAAAAATAGACAATAAGCTAAATTGAAAGTTACTTGTAATGTTCTCAAGCAAGTGTCCCAAAACGTCTCAGCCTTATCTCTAAGCACGGCCGTAAACTATCCGAATGTTTCTTTAGGCACGAACCCCTTTGTTGAGACTGACCATGCGAGCTGAAGCATCCATCTGAGATCCTCGGACAGAACCAGACTGATAAGCTGTCCTCCCCGATCTATATGCGGCATCTTGATAACGGGTGCTTTGATATCCTGCATTGCCTGCTCGTGACTGACCCATCCGGTCTCTAGAATATCCACCACCCCCACCTTGGCCTCGGCCTCCACCGCTATATCCTGCATGCGAATTACCTCCACCTTGCCTTCCTTGATTATTATAAGACAAGTTGTCCGGCCACCTACTACCCCCACCTACACCTCCAGTAGCATAATCTTGGTTGTCTCTTCGTCTCATCGGTAGATCTACTCCTCCAATTCTTGCCTCGACTGCCCTCTCATTAGTTTCAGCAAAGATTGACAGTTTATCAGCGAAATGGAATGCCAGGCCCTGTAAACGGGTGAGCGTAACATCGTGGAAGATGACACACCCACTAGGCTGATCCCAACTTGCATGGAGCTCCTCATTGATCATCATCTTGCTAACAATACTGTGTGTTTGACCTTTCGTGAGGTCGAACATTTGAGTCAAGTGGTCCAAGCTCAGAGAGTTATAAGAGGAAGAGAATGTGAGAAGGTACGTTCTCAGAGCCTCCTCCTTGATCTTTCCTTTAAACATTTCAAGCACTTCTTCGCGATTTCTAAGTAGCTTCCATACATCAAGAGATGCAATGACATCAAAAGCCTTCTGGAAATCGCCCTTGCGAAGGGCTCTGGTAGCAGCCATTACATGATCTCTGACATTCTCGGGAGGGCCGGTGAATGTTTGCCTCTCGCTCACCTCAAGTAATCTTCTAAAGTTCTTGCTAATCACCTTGCGCTTAGCATCGTGAACGTTGCCTGCCATGTTGGGAACTTCTAGCAGCATAGCACATATTAAATGCACAGCCTCCAGGAGTTCAAGATTTATGTGCATGTGATATGGCATCTGCCTTCTTCTTTCAAGCCTTTCCTGAAATTGATTAAGGAAAACAAACAAATGAACAGTTTTCTAAAAGACAAGTGCTAAAATAAAATATTATTGGAGTATAAAGCTACTGTTAAATTCATTAGAAAATAGATAAACCTAGTTAGTACGATGCTTTAACTAAAAGCTCTATAGACAAAGAGAAAATAGATAAATCTAGTTTCCGACAATTATCTTACATATAAATATCACAATTAAACAAAGAGAAACAAGTCGCATTTGTAAAACTAGTTTGCGAAAAGAAGGAACAGGATAAAATTGGAGGCTAAATCTCGAGATAAAAGGACAAATCAGGTTAGACTCCCAATAGGGACAGATTAAAGCTCTCAACTATTGAGAGCAAACAATGCATATTGCTTACCATTTAACTAAGAAACGAGCCTCAAAATTATACAATATATAACTCTCCCCTCATTTTTATTCACCAACAAGAGCGCATATTATCAACATGAAGTTCGCTTGTTTCACATTTCTTTTTCCTTCTTTAAAAATAAACTTGAGATGGGTAAAAAAATTACAAGCATCTTTTTAATAACTTTATTTTCTTTGATGTACTTCAAGCACAAGCAACTGGACAATATATACACTAGTATAGATGCTTCAATGCACTAGTTTAAGAAAGAATTAAGGAAATGGTTCGCACGCAGGACCTACCTGTTCTGGAGTCTTTTCATGATATCGGCTTTGTGAGACACCTTGTGCAAGCAATTCCTTCACCCTCCCACCAGAATATAATTCTGAAAGGCAGCCATGTCCTTCACTAATCAGGCCAACCCGAACTCCACATAGACCAAGTTGAGCCATCGCCCTATTGAAAAGGATCTGTGTTGAAATGTCCAAGTGCTGAATACTATCCTGTAAGTGACTCATTCGTAATAAGTCACTAGAAATATAAAATTCATCCAAAAGAGCATGGTGGTAAATATCACAGAGCATAGCTCGTGCTTTTGTACGCTCATCTCCATACTGGTATATAAGGGTAACAAGAATGTCCATAAAAGCTCTACTACTCTCTGGAAAGGTGGGCTTCCGAGGTACAATCTCCGGTGTGACGATAAATGCAGTGGGGCCCCTACACTCTTCCACAACTTTAGCCTCCTCACTTGCATCTCCACTATCGCCATCTTCTGACAGCTCTGCAAGCTTTCTCATGGCATCATAAACCTCCTGTGGTTTATAATAGATCAGTTCAACGCGCCTTAAGGCAACCTTTGAAGCTGCTTTGTAATCCCCGGTTCGTTCCAAATATTCTTGAACATTCTGAGCAAGAACCATGAACAGTGGCTCATCTCTGAGTCTTTCAACATACTCACGTGTATGAGGATCAATACACTGCAAACTCTTAAAAAACTCGGTGTCAATCCTCTCGACAAAAGCAACCAAGTTCCCCCAAACACGAATTGTGCCCTTGTGGTCAGCTGGCTTCTGGCTCTCGTTCTCATCAGGTTCAACCATATCATCAACCACAATGTTAGAATTCTGCACAAGAATGTCTATTATAGAAAGCATGTTTTGCACACACTTCTTCCACACACTGATAGGCATGTGCCCACTAAGACCTGGATTAACGTCAAACTGAGCAGATATAACACTGAACAAAATCTCAAGCTTCTGTGCAGGGGTCTTAGCAACTTTTGTTAAGAATGTAAGCTGCTCAACCTGCTCAAATCTTCCAGTCCCCTTTCTACCCCTAGCGGCCACAACCTCCTTAAATTTCTTGTTAACAGTGTCCCATGTGATCTCGCTTGGATCCTTCATAAACTGCTTATCCATGAGTTTATCTCTTTTGCTCAACTGTTTCGTCCAAGGACCATCCTCTTGATCTTCTTCCTCGTCCTCTTCATCTTCTGACCCCGACAAGATTTTAGTAGGATCCTCCTCGATTTCTGAATCATCATCATCATCCTCCTCAAGCTCTGATTCCAACTCATCATCCTTTTCTTCCTCAACCTCGGGATTCTCCCTACACTTAGTAATTAACTCTTCATATTGCTTATTGTTCTTCTTTAGTTTCTGTTTCATCGAATTCAAGGCCTTGGCATTGCTAGTACTCATTTTCTTCTTAGCTTCCTTATTAGCCATGGCTTGATTTAGGAAGTCCTCTAACATCACAAGTGCTTTAATATAAAGATTTGGCACCTTTTCAGACTCAGTAACACGCATAACTTTCTCAAGCTGCTTATTAATCTTGTCAAAACTTTCCTGGAGGCTTACCCAGTCATTGATCTTCATTGCATTTTTCATCTGATCAACAGTAGCAGACATCTCATCAAAACGCTTATCTT
Source organism: Cyclanthera cordifolia (assembly GCA_037832605.1). NCBI lineage: Eukaryota > Viridiplantae > Streptophyta > Magnoliopsida > Cucurbitales > Cucurbitaceae > Cyclanthera > Cyclanthera cordifolia. Next base: position 13,712 of record JBBMEG010020344.1, on the reverse strand, counting down.
TAGCCGACCTGACAATTCGTTTATCTTTATCAGAATCGTCACTGTCACTGTCATTCTCTTGCAGATATCTGCTTCCACCTTGTTGGGGTTTATTATCAGCCTGTAGATCGTCGATCTCTTCATCAGTGTAACTCTCCTCCGGTTCAGAATCACTACCACTGCCACCACCCTATGTAGAAATTCATAAACAAACAAAGGTAATGAATTACAAAACCATATTTCGTTAGTGGGACTCAACGATTGAATTGCCTCCATTTACCACTAAAACCAGAACTTACACATTGATAATAGCATGAAAGTTTAGAACGAGGGCAATACCTGGGTCCAGAAACGAGAAGCCATTCTCTCTTTTGAAGTCGATTACAGAACACGGATCTAACAAATCTGAATTGTAAAACTGAAAAAACGTTAATGATGCAAGGGAATACGCGATTCAAAACTCAAATTTCAAAAATGAAAAAAAAAAAAAAAAAAAAACCACCAATCGCAAATCAATAAAATCTAGGGAGTAAGATAGTGTATGGATTTGATAGGAAAGAATGCGGAAGAAACGAGGGTGAATTGAAGCACAAGACATAAACTTACCTCTGAAACTCCTTCGGAAGCTTCGAATAGTAACAGAGAAATGGCGGTAGAGACGAGCGGCGGCGGCAAGAGAAGAAGAAAGATGAAATGGTATTGGGAAGGTGATATGTCAATTAGGGCTTTTTTGTTTTCTTACTTTTTTGAACAGTGAGTTTCTATATTATTTCAAAAATACCACTTTATTTGGGCTGGCCCAAAATGCCATCTTACTTGGGCTTGGACATGATCATATTGTCTTTTATTAAATAATACAGGGAAATTGTGTGGGAAATTAGGTTGAATGCACTATTCTCACAAAATGCACATAAATTTTAAAGTATTTACGTATATAATTAATATTCATTAATATAATACGAAAAAGAATATAATAACTATATTTATTAAATTTTTTTAAGAACAGACTATAGTTATAATTATTTTACAACATTGAGTAGCTTATCCAATTTTTCAATAATATTTTTTATTTGAAAGGAAAATTCATTACTCACAAAAATCAAACAAATACAATACTACGGAAGACAAGGTTGGAAATAAAAAATCTATGGATGATAATTTACAAAAAGATTGGACTACAAAATAGTAACCCCTAGAGGTCATTAGGTAATGAGCTTCACTATTACAATACTTATCTGCTACATAGTGAAAAGAAACAACATCCAACCTACCAACTAATTCCTTAATATTGACAATAACATCTTCTCATTACGTAAAATTTCATAAATAATTAAATATTAAATTGATTACATTTAAAGCATCTGATTCGATCAAGATAGG
>JBBMEG010020333.1:0-26693 GCA_037832605.1 Cyclanthera cordifolia | reverse complement strand
AAGTAAAGAAATGGAGTTTTTGGCCGCGGGTAAGGAGAAAAAAGTAAAGAAATGGAGTTTTTTGGGAAGAAGAAGAAAAATGGGGGGTTTTGATGAAATGGGCGAAAAAAATGAAATGGGTGTTTTTGAAATGGAGTTTTCGGGTGAAAAATAGAGTTTTGGGGGAAGAAATGAAGTTTTTTGTGGAAGAAATGAAGTTTTCGGGTGAGAAATGGAGTTTTTGGGAAGAAATAAAGTTTTGGGAAGTTTGGGAGTGAAGATGAAGGGTTTTCGGGTGAAGAAGAAGAAAAAAATTGAGGAAAAGAAGGAAGGTTGTCGGAGAAAACGAGGAGAAAAATGGGGGGGGGGAATTTCAAAAAAAACCGGTCCAGGGGTTTTCGTGTCGGTTCGACCGACACCAAAGCCCCTGGGGATCGGTTTTATTTTTTATTTTTTCTTTTCCGGCTTTTGGTGTCGGTCTAACCGACACAAATAGCCTATAGTGTCGGTCTGATTGACACTCAATGTGGGCCAATTTTTTTTTTTTTTAGTGTCTGTCAAGTATTGGTGTCGGTCTGACCGACACTAAAAATGCTGACCGACACCAAAAAACTGACACTAAATGTGACCGACACCAAATATCCGTGTTCTTAAAAATATTTTTGTTTGACCGACATCTATTCCCTTATTTGTAGTAGTGATAGTATGTACCACACTATTAGTTTACTAATAATAGATTAAATTTATTGTCATTGTCGTCACTTCCAAACTAAGGTAAGAAAGTTGTGTCAGATACACAATCTCATCAATAAGGCATGGTGCTCCCAAGCACAATCAAGTTGATTTATCACTTTGCTACACATAGTATGAGTGATAGTGACATGCTGGAAGTTGATCTTACCTAAAATATGTTTGGAATTCAGAACAAATGCTTTCGTGCAAGAGAAGACATTTTGCACTATTGTGAGATGGAAGAGATTGACTACACTCTCATTCTTTGTACATTGTGTAAGTACTATATCCTTTTCAATTATTATAACAACTTTATTACATTGGTTAATTACTAATGTTTCCTAAATCTATTTTAGCTACATTTGAGCTACTTACGATCAACAGATTCTCGATAAACTACTTACTAGCGGACGGTAGTAGTTTTACATCGATTTTGGGAAAACAAAATCAAGAATCTTGTTGATCGTTTCGACATGATTACAGATGTCCGTCAACGTGTCTTTTTTCCCTTTAATATCGGGTACACATTTTTAAATTTTAAACTTCGTACCGTGTAATCTATGAATATGGTGTTGTTTAGTAGTCATTGGTTTAATACATGAGATCTTGGGAAGCTTCATCCAAATAAGAAAGCTGTTCATTGTAAATGGATTTTTAATCAAAAGGAAAGTGTTTCTAGATTTGAGAAAGCCAGATATAAAGCAAGGTTAGTTGCTAAAGGCTTTAATCAAATCCCTGGTATTGATTATACTGATGTATTTTCTCCTGTCGTGAAACATAGCTCTATTCATGCTTTGTTTGGCGTTATAGTTATTCATGATTTTGAACTTGAGCAGTTAGATGTAAAAACTGCATTTTTACATGGAGAATTTGAAGAAAAAAATTATATGCATTAACTAGAGGGTTTTACAGTTTCAGGAAAAGAAAACTATGTATGTCTATTGAAGAAGTCTTTGTATGGCCTGAAACAATCGCCAAGACAATGATATAAGAAATTTGATTCTTTTATGACTACACATGATTTCAAGAAATTAGTCATGACAGTTGTGTTTACTTCAAGAGAAATCATGATGAATCATTATTGTATCTTCTCTTATATGTTGATGATATATTGATAGCTTCTAAAGATATAAGAGAAATTGGACAAGTCAATATAGAACTTAGTGAAGAGTTTGATATGAAAGACTTGAGAGCAGCAAAGAAAATTCTGGGTATGGAAATTATTAGAGACAGAAAAGTGAAAAAAATTTATTTGAGTCAGAAGGGTATATACAGAAAGTTCTGTCCAGATTCAATATGGATTATGCCAAGCCAGTTAGTACTCTGTTAGCCTCACATTTTAGACTCTCATCTGCTTTGCCGAGTTCCCTATTCCAGTGCAGTTGGTTCTCTGATGTATGCAATGGTTTGTACCGTCCTGATTTAGCCTACGAAGTCAGTGCAATCAGTAGGCATTTGAGCAATCAATGAAAAGAACACTGAAAAGCAGTTTTTGTTTCATTTTGGAAAAACCAGAGATAGGGTCATCGGTTATGTGGATTCTGATTATGCTGAAGATCTTAATAAAAGAAGATCTCTTACTCAATATGTGTTTACAGTTGGTGGTTCTGCTATTTCTTGGAAAGCTAATTTGCAGAATATAATTACTCTATGTACAACAGAAGATGAGTATATAGCTATTACTGAGGCTTGTAAAGAAACTATATGGTTGATAGGACTGTTTAGTGAACTTAGTGAAAACTTACAGATTTCTACCGTCTGTTGTGACAATCAGAGTGCTATCTTCCTTTCCAAAGATCAGATGGTTCATGAGAAGACAAAACACATTGATATTCGATACCATTTTGTACGCGAGGTCATTGCTCGAGGTGATATTGTTGTGAGCAAGATTAGTACCAACGACAATCCAGCTAATATGATGACTAAATCACTTCCATTAAACAAATTCAAGCATTGCTTCAGTTTGGTTCGTACTTGCATTTTGTGAACTATTTAAAGTTGGCGAAGACAAGTGAAGTTTTTCATTTGACGTTCAAATCAATTTCGCGTCAAGGTGGAGATTTGTTATGCAGCTCTTTTGTTTCCCACCTCAAGAATTTTATAATTCCCCTCCCTTTTATTTAGCCTATATAACCATATATACTTCAGTTTTAAATACAACAAAAATATATTAAATAGAATTTCTAACTTCTATTTTGTAAATTATTTTATATTAATTTCTAATTGCATTTAGAAATTAATTTTTGGTGAGTTCAATATTTGGGTGTATTGGGGATTTTGGTGAGTGCTGAGTGTGCTCCATTATAATCTCCATTTTGGAACTCTAGTGGAATAATTCTTGCCGTCTTCGCCCGTGGATGTAGGCTTCGTTCGAACCACGTAAGATATATTTGTGTTATTGGTCTTTTCTGCATCGTTATCAAGTGGTATATATTTGATCTAGTAAATATTTGTTAACAATAATATACATAATATTAAAATCATTTGAATTTTTGAAATCCAACCCGTTACGGTGGTGTTGAGCTGAATTAACACCAAACAATAAAATCACTTTGCCATCCCTACCAAATAATCATATTGCACATTAAATACGTAATTATGAGCAGTTAATAAATTCATTGTTTCTAGACTTGTATCGGTTACAAAAAGTCTCATAAAAATAAATAAAAACATCCGATTGTAGGTAATTATTATTTTATAACCTCTAAAGGAAATCATTATTTTGTTTTCTATTTAAGGATCCATACAAATAATTGCATAGTCACGAGTGAAATCCCTATTATAATCTAATATCAAATTGTTTTTGTCATCGCAATTCAAGCAGTAGAAAAGAAATAGATATGAGATCAATGAAAACACAGTTTTTGATTTTTTTGATTGTGTTGTCATCAGCAATACTTGAACCAGCCAAGGCAGCCGAGTTTACAAAATGGCACATCCACATTGTGAATGGACTAACCAATGGTCAAATGTTAACAGTGCACTGCAAATCTAAAGATGATGATCTAGGTATCCATAATGTCAGTGTTGGAGCTGAATTCAATTGGGTTTTTAGAGTCAACCTTTGGATGACGACGCTCTTTTGGTGTTCGTTGCAAAAGCCAAATGCTCAATCAGTATCATTTGAGGCTTTTTGGATCGAGAGTAGATCAATTTGGCTGTATGATCATTGTTACGAGACCAACTGTATTTGGATCGCAAAAGATGATGGAATCTATTTAAAAAATAACACAGAAAACAAAGATGATTTTGTGCATAAGTGGCAGTAACATGGATTAAAAAAAAAGCAGCAATGATTATGGATGGTTGATTTGGATTGATAATAAACAACACTTTTTTTTAGAATTTTATGTATGGTTTTTGTTTTCTTTTTCTAAACAGTAATTCTATCTTGAACCAATGTCGAAATTAGTCTAAGGTTTAACATGAGATTTGATTTGCTTACATTGAAAGTAATTACATAGATTTCAATATTTTTTACTGCTTGGTCAGATCAACTCTATTAATTTTAATGCTAAAATAAAACTATATATTAATTAGAAAAGAAATTCACTTTACGTTAATTTGCAAAGGATGTAAAAAAAAAATTATAATCTTCTGCTTTACGAATAAACATTCAATTTCTTATTCATGAAATACTTATTACATTTAAATTTAAATTTATTTAACACTCGAGTTTAATAAAGTTTGAGTAATCTCGTGCAGAAAGTTTATGTAAAGACGTAACTGTTACAAAAAGTCTAAACTGAGTATTTACTAGTGTGCAGGTAGTAGAGTTTGTAGCATGTTAGTTTGGTTGTTTGATTATAACTAATTCAATCTCACAGTCATAGATTAAATTCTTAAAATCAGTATTTGACTTTTATATTATTTAGAACATGCTACCTTGCCTAACTTACTCGTATTTTTACATTCAATACCTAGGAGAAGAAATATAAAAAAAGTTAGTATTAAAAATACTCGGTCGTAAGAACCTCAACTAAAGTACATAATGCATGCATCAACAACAAAAATATATAGAAAACTATATATGCATCATCTACAACCTAACATTGTAGAAAACAATCTTCAACACGAGTCAACCTTGGTTTTAGACCTAAAGGTTACAAGTTAACATAGTGGAAAGTCAATCCCTAGCTCTAATGCACAAGGTTAACTAACCTTGACAACCTTTTCACTTTAGAGTGAAATAGTTTTAGCTAGCTCAATTATACTCAAGAAAGACAAATGGACTTAGTCTCATAGATAAATCATCTTAAATGATCATGTACACAACTATATCATAGAAAACTAGATCAATAGTTGTAACAGTTACTAGCCAAGACTTAATATTCTAATCGAGTCAAAGAGGAACAATCTTCTCAGTGACCTTATTAATCAATGAACACCATGTTAACTGTCAATATTAGCTCTCTGGCCATGATCTTAATACGTATCTACACATACTACATGCAATTGCAAATAGTCATACTATAAATACTCGACCAAAACAATGGTAAAAGCATAGGTCTCAATACTAATGCAAGAGACAAAAAGGTAAATTAAGGCATGCTTTTAAAAAATCTATGTCAAATAAATAATAAAATGTAATAATTCGAATGCATGAGTTTCAATATGATGTTAGGACTAGGTTCTAAAGACCTAGTAGTTTGCAATTAAAGAACAAACTTTTAATGTTAGATATTTAATATAATATTTCAATAATTAATAATAGTTATTATTTTCATTAATTGCACATTTAATATACATACGTCATTCAGACTTATCACATTAATTGGATTAATACACCAATGGTTATTTGAATGTACACTTGAAAAAGTATGTGTGACAGACAAGTTGATCTAGTTCCAAGTTAATAATTACCTAACACGCCTAGACTAAGGCAGGGCGCATAATTCCTTGTGACATCGTTGGTACAAACTCTCTTTGTAAGGGTTGGAAACAACCCGATCTTAGTTGTCAATCACGATGAGACATGTGAGTGTGGTGATGCCTATGGAAAAATAAGTTTTTGAATAAGACATGACTAGAAGTATTGTAATCGATCTAGTAATTCCGTTATTAACCCACATCAATTACTTCAATTAGGACGATCATATGTCGATGTGATCTTACATAATGAGTGGGTTGTGAACTTATACTTTATAAAAGCGTCCTTTGATGGTATGGTTAATAGTTGACACGCATAGCATCACGGTCGCTCTCTTCGACTCGTGTGGCGCCATGATCTCACACTGGCCATGGCCAGCTTTAGAGGGAAACTCAAGCCCTAAACTCAGATCGCCCATACTTTGTGGCATGTCGGGTCGTTAAGCGATGTTCACCAGGCCTCAACTATGCTTCTTCGAATACGCATCAAAATTATCTTGGTCATGCTTATATGCTCGCACATGTATCCATTCGGCCAACGAGAATCAAACGTGAGATGGTGGGTGGTCTCTCAGATATATATGTGGCAACCTCTATCACATGGGAAAGGGCACAATGTCGGCACACCCGTGTCGTTCGATACTGTCCCCAGATTTCCATTCCCAAAGAAAGTCGCCCAAGACACTCGTCTTGCAAGCGCTCGCCCACACGACGTCACACGCATGTGCCATGTGGTAGCTCACTTAGGCCACAGGGCCCAGAGGTGGTGGAGAGTTGACACCATGCCTCCCCATATAGTACATTCTAGACCATTTTTAGTATTCCACCAATGCATGTCTTTTTGGCAAGGAATCATACTCCAGCGTGGAGCGTCCGTCGAGTGCCCGATTGACACCAAACTTCCCGAGCTTACATCGTAGCTTCATATATGCTTAACTCCTCAACCGCTCGTCAAAACTCTATCTCGAGTCTAGACATCGTCGGGATGGCTCTGGGCACCATCATGCCCCCACTAAGCCTTGACACTGACACCTTGACACCATTGTGGCATTGCTTCCTAATGCATCCAACTGCAGTATGGAACACTCTTCTTAGTGTAATGGATGATGTACCGTCCTCTTCGGTCACATCATGGCTTGTCATGACGTGGATCGTCATAGCATATTTTATGACTCTGACATCCTCCCTCACTTCTTCTAGTCATCACCCTCGATGACTTTATCATCGAGCATAACCACACAAGTTATGAAGTTTACCCCCGCTTGCACTCAGCATTGCCCCTCTGACGATCCAAACTTCGACTGGTTGTTGGTGAACTTGCTAGTAACTCGTGCTTTAAAAAAAATGTGATGAACAACACAATACTTATGGCCTATCCCATCATGGACCTTCCCTCGCTCCTTTATGGGCTTGGCCCGGGCCTAACTAGATAAGTATGGTCACTTTGCATGAATTAATATTACTCGTTGGACTTGTAGCTCTCCTTGGCCTCTGCGAATAGTTGGCAAAAACTTGCAATACCGGGCTCCAGCCACTTGCCTAACCCTCGGGGACCGCACCACTTCGTTTGTCACACACCTTGGCGACATTACAAAGACACCAACTTTGTCCAGCATTATGGCTCCTTCATGAGCTAGCATGGGATGGTGGGTCGCCTCTCAGATATATGTGGCAACCTCTATCACATGAGCAACGACGCAATGTCGGCACACCCGTGTCGTCCAACATTGGCTTGTCAGGATCGGGTCGTCATAACATATTCTATGACTCTGGCACATAGCACGTTAATTAAAAGAAAACTATAAATCCTCTCGCTCCTTTTCACATAGAGTATTGAACTGGATTACCAACAAACAATATAACCAACGCGCCACTGAACTTTCGGTTTAAACTCATATGTTCAACATATAACTAAATGAGTTCTCTCAATCAATAAATTTACAATAATCATTTATAATTAATTTATCCAATAAATTTATTTCTCTTTATTAATATTTATCTAATAAATATTTAATCAACATATATATAATATATTAATTAATTAATTGTAACCATTAAACTTAAAAATCCTACTAATTACGTCCGACATAATTAATTTGTATATTTGAACTCTTCAAACTCACTCTTTAATGAAATATTGAACCAACAATTATGAGCTAGCCCATGGACCGATAAACCTATAGGTTGAAAGCTACAACGACCCAAGATCAAATCATTCCTTGTTAACATCAGACTTATTCCATTAAAGGCATTTGCTGAACTTTTTCATATTATAGGACAAGTTAGCATCACATATATAATCGATCACCTATCATATGATCCTTCACGAGTTTGTTCGTAATTTACAGTTGCAAAATGAAATATGTTCTACCTCCGTGATTACATCTTTTTCCTTAAGTGTCATTGATTCCTCTAATGAACAATTTGTTTATAGTATCACTATAAACAAATGTTCTCTTTGGCCAATGAGAGGTGGGATCCGTTTATTCAAGCCTCATAATTAGTTCTTAAAAGAACAAATCTTCATTTTCCACAATTTTAGGGCAGACGTAAATTTCTTCTTGTGACGTTGCATTTCCAGCCACTCACCATGACAATCCCCAACGTGGAAGGCTTATTGACCTAGTGTTGTTTGGCTGATTTCACTCATCCACATGAAAGAACACTTTCATTAAGTAGAAGTTCATAACCAACTCAGAATTATAATCACATCGACATACGATCATTCTTAGAGAAGTAGGTTGATGTGAGACTATAACAAAATTACTAGATCGACCATAACACTTTTGGTCCCGTCTAATTCAAAAACTCATTTACGCATAGGCACCCCCCACTAAGATGTCTCCACATGAACAACCAGGATAAAGTCATTTGCAACTCTTGCAAAAAGAGCCACACCAATAGTGTCACCAAGACTATAGACGTTTTAGGTTATTAAGTTCGAACTAAATCCACTTGTATGTCCCATATACTTGTACAAGTGTACATCGAAATAACCGTGGGTAAATCACCACTAATCCAATTAATGTGATAAGGTTGAATGACGTTTGAATATTAAATGTGCAATTAATGAAAATAATAACTATTACTATTAAAGGGAATTTAACATTTAATGTATAACATTTAATGTTCATTCTTTAAGTACAAACTATTAGGTCTTTAGGGCATAACCACTAACAATATTTGAATGTTATGTTGTTGTATTTATAAGTATGATAGATATTTAATATTTTGTTGTCCTTAAATAATAGAAATATTAAATCATTTCCTTGAATGAAGAAACTAAAAAATAAAAAAGGCTAAAAGTTTCGAAGATATAACTAGGTTTATGCAAAGCAATATATATGTTGGGAAAAAACCTTCCTTATACTACAGGAATAAGCAGAAAATAACCGAGAAATTAAAAGGAAAAACAACAAAAGAAAACACAAGAATTTATGTGGAAAAACTTCTCAACTGGAGAAAAAACCACGAACAGAAAGAACTTCCACTTTGTGAAAAATTGATACATTCACACAGAATTCTCTCCCCGACCCCAATTACATAAACACTCTCTTCAAAGCTTATATTACTCACACCTTTTGCCGCACTCTCTTACTAAAGAATACAAGAGGAATTTCACTAGAGTTAGCACACCAAGCTTAAAGTGCTTCTAACTGGGATGTCTTGAATCTAAGGCTTCATACTCATTTTATAGTGATTGGAGTACACCGCATCTTTTTAGGTTTCCCATTCCTTGGACCTTTCCAAATCCTTTTAGCTTTCCGATTCCTAGGACCATTTCGAATCCTTTTATCTTTTCGATGTGGGAATATCTTCTTCTAATATTTTGACAAAACTCAACAAATTCCACCTTGGCGAGATATTTAAAGAATTCACATCTACTGCCGCAACATTGTCTTCACCGACAATCATAATCCTCAAACTCTGAGAACTATATCCAACTCCACCATAAAAGTAGACCACTTGAAATCTCAAATTCTAAGATTTTTTTTTTCGTCACCTGTCGATATACCTTGCTAAAATTTATGGTGCAACTTCCACCTACTTGGCTTACCAGGAGTTCTTCAGCAACCGACACAACTTCCACCACACCCACCTTGCATAACCGCCAAGCCAATGCACGTGTGAAAACTTGTGGAACCGCTGACATCACATCTTCTATCATGGCAAAATGAACATACCATATAGATTATTTCTTTCTTTCTTTAGAGAGATTCACCATCTCCTCTAGCAAGAGAGACCACGTCAGCATCCGAACCCGAGCTCTTTGACGAACTTGCTGTATTAGGATAGTTTTCTTTCATGTGATCAGTCTGTCCACATTCCAAACAACATTTCTTTTGCACAAAGTCTTTCTTCTTCTCTTGATTACTTGACTTTTGAGAACCTCGACTGGAACCACCATTGAACCTTATTGGATCATCATCACCGCTTAATCTTTTTATTATCGAAGCATCACACCTTGATCTTCTCTTCAAATCCTTTCATGATCTAGATTGTATCAACACATCTCGAACTTGTACTAGGCACAAGCTGTCGACCATCATTTCATCAAAATTTTCAACATCAATCTTCACCGCACTTGTAAAGGTTGACATCTCTGCTTCACTCCTAGCAAATCAACAAATAGCGAACAAGACTATTTACCCAGTTGTAGTTCGTTTCAAGAACTCTTTTCTGATGTGGAAGCTCAGACAAAGCTGCAACTATAGAGCATACTTATAAACTCAAAAAACTTCAAACCTACAGCTCTAATACCACTTGTTGGGAAAAAACCTTACCTAATTACCGCAGGAATAAGCATAAAATAACCGAGAAATTAAAAGGAAAAATAACAAAAGAAAACACAATAATTTACGTGGAAAAACTCCTCAACCGGAGAAATAACTATGGACAGAAAGAACTTCCACTATGTGAAAAATTGATACAATCACACAGAATTCTCTCCCCGACCCCAATTACATAAACACTATCTTCAAAGCTTATACTACTTACATAAGCCCTACTCTCTCACGAGAGAATACAAGAGGAATTTCACTAGAGTTAGCACACCAAGCTTAAAGTGCTTCTAACTGGGATGCCTTGAATCTAAGGTTTCATGCTCCTTTTATAGTGATTGGAGTACACCATTTTCTTTTATGTGTTTCGGTTTCTTGGACCTTTCCAAATCCTTTTAGCTTTTTGATTCCTAGGACCATTTCGAATCATTTTACCTTTTCAATGTGGGAATATCTTCTTCTAATATTTTGCTAAAACTTAACAATATATTCATTAGATTTCTAATTGAAATGTTCTACTTAACAAAAATATCTTGATGTTGTTTTTGTTATAGCTTATATTTTTTTTGATGGCAGTATCCTATCTTGTTTGATTGCAAATTCTTTGGTTAATTTTCTTGCGATAAAGATGTGATGAAAACTTTTTATTGCCCAAGTTATGGTTTGATTTTAAATATGTTATGTATTCATATTGAATATGTTACTTTTTCCTTTTTGATATGTCACGTACATTTTTTACATATATATGAAGGACACTTGCAATATTTCTAGCTCAAAAGAAAATAAAAGTAGTTAGAAAAAATACATTACAGAAATCTATTAATATTTTTTTTTCTTCAAGGATAAATTGAGTATTGGTTTAGTTATCTTTGTCTTAATTGTTAAGTTAGTTTTTCCCTTTATTTTTGTAGTGCCCATTACATTTACGTACAATGGAATGTGGATATTACGTAATGCGATACATGCAACATATCATAATGAACAATAACACGATGTGATATGTTATATTTATTTATAGTTATAGTGTACAATATTTTCTAATTCAATATATGTAAGGTCAAATTTTGTTTCTTATTCTTTATAGGTTTATATCATGAGTTCATACACATGAGCAAAGTTGGACGAAGAGCGAGTAGAATGAGCAGACTTTCTTGGAAAATATTTTTTATGGTTTCATTGTTAATGAAATTTTTGGATCACTTTATCTCTATATGATTGAACTTTTATATATCTTTTTTTTTTTATGATTGGTATAGATTTTGGATATTTCTTTTTGTTTATGATGGATGTAGGTGTATTGTTTTTTTGTTTATGATGGGTATATGTATTTTTTTTTATACATGGAACAAGATTGCTATGTTTGTTCTCTTTATCCATAGATTATATGTTTATGTGAATTGTGGAACAATAGGTTTACTTTATCCTTCAATTATTTTGTGTACATGGATCAATAAATGGTTGAAATAGGCATGTTATTATGGTTCTAAAAATCTGTTAAATATTTGAATGTTCAGGTGTAATTTCAGGTTTGCAAGGAAATTGGGGAATGAATATTTTAAATAAAAAAATCTCGACATTTATGAAATGTTATAACTAAAAACTCTACTTAATATTTATAAAGATTCATAACGTGACGGTTATGAACTTTCAACAAGTAGCTTTACTCGACATGCATAGCATGTCAACAAATAACTATACTTGACGCTTGATACATATCAACATTAGCACTATAATTACGAAAGTGTCAACTAATTTACTATTCTTGACATTTCTCAAATGTCAAACAACTTATGTATTTTCTTGTATAAAATGTCAAATGCATATACTTGAAGTTTATAGAACTGTCAAGTAAAGATACAATACTTGACACTAGTATACTTGATACTTTTGTAAGCTTCAAATATTATTATACTTGGCATTGAATAGATGCCAAGTAAATGTCTTTTTTGTAGTAGTGGGTGTTGTGCCCTAAAGGCTTGTAGTTTGTAATTAAAGAACAAAGGATTTAATATTAGACATTAAACATTATCTTTCGGTTATTAATAAAGATTATTATTTTCATTGATTGCACATTTAATATTCAAATGTCCTTTAACCTTATCGTATTAATTTGATTAATGGTGATATGACTATTTAGATGAACACTTGGACAAGTATGTGAGATGTACAAGTAGATCTAGTTCCAAGTTAATAACCTAAAGTGTCGGCAGTATATGGACAAAGGCTAGTGCGCCTAAGTCGAGTTGACTTTGTAGGTACGACCCACTTTGCAAAAATTACAAAAAGCCTAATCCTGGATGTACAAGTGGAGACATGTGAGTGGGGGGCCTATGTCGAAAGAAATTTCTACATAAGATGAGACCAAAAGTTTTATGATCGAGCTAATAATTCTGTTATAGACTAGCATCAACTACTTCTCTTAGGACGATCGTATGTCGATGTGATCTGAATTCTGAGTTGCTTATGGACTCCTACTTTATGAAAGCGTCATTTGATGTGCATATGTGAGAATAGCCAAACAACACTGGGTCATTAAGCCTCTCACGTTGAAGATTGTCATATTATGCGGTTGAGAAGATGTAGAATTGCTCCCTTAAGAATTTATTACTGTGCTTGAACAAATAGATCTCACCTCTCATTGGCTCGAGAGGATATTAGTTTATAATAGGCTATAAACACTTGTTTATTAGAGGAATAAGTGACACATAAGGAGAAGGATGTAACCACAAGGGTAAAATAGATCTTTCGTCCAAACTGTGGATTACGAACAAGCTCGTAAAGGATCACATAGTAGATAACTTATTATATCTGTAGACATCACTTGTCATGTAGTGCGAAAGAGTTCGACACGTGCCTTAAGTGGAATAAATCAGATGTTAACGAATAGGAATTGGATCTAGAGTCATTATAGCTTTTAACATATAGCCAATTTGGAAATTTCTCCCCTTTTATTTGGACAAGGAATTTTCTTCAGTCGTAGAGAAGAGATGAAATTTTTGAAATTACTATTTATATGAGAATAGTAAAATCGTTACTTTGATCTAAATATCTTTTAATATTAGATATTGAAAGATATTATATTTTGCCAATTTACATATACATTCATCTACTATAATCTGGAGGCCTAGGAGGTGATCTTTATACTCATCTCACTCAGTTTCGAAGTTATCTATCCCATCTCGAAGAGAGAAAGCCATCTAAATGATGAGATCTCTTTTTCTTCTCTATAGTCAAACCTCTGACGAAGTTTCAAGCTCTCTTCTCTAAAAGACTTCCCACTAAGCACTCAATAATAGCAAAGAAGACATAGTATGGAAGAGCAGAGTTGACCGTTCAAGATCGTCCAAGAGAATAGATTAATCCTACTCAACATAAAGACCATCAAGAATTATTCAGAGGCGTCAGTCAATGTAAGTAAGC
Organism: Cyclanthera cordifolia; assembly: GCA_037832605.1. Classification (NCBI taxonomy): domain Eukaryota; kingdom Viridiplantae; phylum Streptophyta; class Magnoliopsida; order Cucurbitales; family Cucurbitaceae; genus Cyclanthera; species Cyclanthera cordifolia. The sequence goes on along the minus strand of JBBMEG010020333.1, from coordinate 12,912 downwards.
TAAAAAAAATAACATGTCAATTACCTATGGTTAAACATGTAGATTAATTAGATGAATATATTAATTAAATGGTTTAATTATTTATAAAAAAATTTTACTGTTCACACGAGCTTCCGCCTCGTTAAATGCATGCTTCTACCATTTATTCCAAACAAAGACAACATCTGCAAAGACAAAAAATAGATTTAATACAATAACGTTTTGTAACGCCTATGGCCAAGGATTTGAATTAGGATTTGTAATCCATATTTTTGTACCTATGGGCACTGAATTCCCCTACAGCCCCTGCTACATGAGTTAACTACTAGCCTTTAAGCGCTTCTAAGAATGAAGATCGTTCCCACAAACCGATACTGTTCCTTTAAGCATGCTTTTTTTCTTAATGACATGCATCCTAGAAAATTCTCCTAGGAGGTTGCCTAGCCAAGTACTAATCCAAGCTAAGCATACTTAACTATGCAGTTCCTATGATTGAGCCACCGAAAAATAAGGTGCACATTGCTGGTATAGGTTATACAAATCAATTATTTTTTAAGCCTTTTTTTACCATGGGTTATTATTCCTAAGATATCTTTCATTCGGATGTAGATTTGGTTCTTTCCCATCCTAAACTTAAGCGTTACACGTTCACTACTGAAAACAATGAAATAAAGAAAGCTACATAGAAGAAAATTGAAGAAAACAATTTAGAAAAGTTGGTCTACGAAATCTGTAACTCTTTAACATGTGGCGGCAACTAAAGAAACCACTAAATTTTGATGAACTATTGCATGTATCTGAACATCTTCAAAAGTTTGTCAATGCATAATAAGAGACAAAGCTTTTTTTAGGCCAAATTTATTTACAACATCAACATAATAAGTTAAGAAGAGAATGAATTAAGATGGCATAAGATAATTCATATATTATTTTACGAAAAATCAATTTTACATAATTTTAAGCAAGGCATTTCCAGATTTCTTATTTCAAAACCTTTTAAGTTCAAACCTTGTCAAACATGCTCAAAATTGCTAAAGGCCTTTTGAAAGAGTTATTTAGGTGTATTTAAAGCATACGTACATTTTTGTCTAGCATTTAAATCTCTCAATTGATGTGCAATTGCCTTTTACCTTTTAATGTCTTATTTTCGATCGACCAAATGCATTTAATAGCTTTTTTATTTCTTTTGTGTTCCAAGGCATGCACAAATTTTTGCCTTAAAAATGACTTGTAATACCTCATGTTAGACATAATGGTGAATATTAAACTCGTGTTTTTTGGCCTTTATTTGGTGTTGCCCCTTTTTTTCAAATATTGCTTTAGATTTTGAAGGTAAATCAGCTCATTGAATTAGTTTTGATCAAACTAATTATGAAGTGTGTTGTTTTAAGATATAAGACTGACCATCATAGGTACTTCTAAGGGTGATCTAAGAGTTCATTTATCAATCTAACTTAACTCTTGAATGAGATTAAGTTATTCATATTTGTATGTTTTTGCAAAGATTCTAGAAGAACCTCTAGTTTTGTAAGATCGAGCAATGTTGAAGCTTATCAGATACAAACTTATTGTATTCTAAGTTACTAGCCAAAACAAAAATACTAGTCATGATCCACTGATCTTTCAATTATCTGACTTATATCGCAGAGGGAAATTGTCTTTTTTGTAACTTTGTCAAATCTTCTAAAATCCATTCATACTCTCCATCTAGTTGATGTTCTAGTTGGGATAAGTTCATTTGCTTCATTTCTTATAGCTGTAATGCCTTTTATTTTTGTCACATATTTCACAAGACATGCTCAATTAGTATTCTAAATTGTATAAATCACTTTAATTTCTACCTCCCTTCAAAATTATTTTATGCATACAACACGAGGCCTTATACCATGTTTGAATTGATATTATTTTGGCAAAAGTATTCTTCTCTTCCAAATAGGCATATTTGAAATGCTCAGGAATACGTTTCAACTAAAAAAAAAGGTTCTTTTATCGATGATTTTATTAGAGATTTGTCAATTCTCCTAACTCTAAAGAGATCTTCAACTTGGACTGAATTTCAGATACTTCAAGTTCAACCTCTTCCAAATCTCTTAAATCTAATTTTATACATCCATACACGGGAGTAATTCAAGCAATTCTTGTTTAGCAGTCTTTTCAATTGCTTCTTCTAACAAATTTAGAAATGAACATTTTTCTATTACAACAAGGCATTTCATTTCATTATTATTAAAGTTAAACATAACCGGTTGTTCATTAATCTATGTCTTGGTTGCTCTATAGTACACATCCACTAATGTTCTCTGAGTTTTCAAGGTCTTCCTACAATATTTGGTACATTTTTATCAGTCTCATAATCCAAAATATTGAAGTCGGCAGAAAAGATAAATTTATCCACTTGCACCCTAATATCTTATATTTCTCATATATGTCATTCATTTCTAATAATTCATTCTAACTCTCAAAATAATCACTCATTTCTAATATATCCAAATGATTAATCATTTTATTCTCCTTTGATTCTTCTTTCACAAGTACAAAGATTTCTAAATAACTTAAGTCTTGATCAGACAATTTAGTAGCTTCAGACTTTAGATAGTTTGAGTAGTTTGATTTTCATATATGATGGAAGCTTCAATCTACAAGAAAACTTTTATGTTTTCAATCTTCTAGAAGAAACTTTTGTTTGATTGCAATCTTCAAGGAACATTTTTGTAGATTTGATCTTCAAGACTACATGAAAAGCTTTTGAACTTTGGAGAAAAACATCAAGTCTTTCCTCTCAAGATTTTCCAATAACTGCAAATGAAGAAGAAACACTCTATTTATAAAGTTTTCATGGATCATGGACTTTGGACTCAAATATCTTTATCGGCTAGGCTTAGATCAATAAGTGAACTTTGGCCCAAATGTCTTTATGGGCTGGGCTTGAGTCATTAACTAGGCTTTGACCCAATTTCTTAAATGAATGGGCTTTGAACCATATATTTTTATGGAGTGAGCAATTGTTGCAAGTGCTTATTAGGTATATAGCAAGGTTTTGAAATAAAAATATTAAGATAATAGCTAACATTATTTAAAATTAAAATAAATGTCTATTTCCTAAATTTCTAAACTCTAAACCAAAGATTCTCCTTGTTTTTAAGTTAATATTAATTTAAAACAAATTAACTTTTGTGCTCCTCAACCATTTTTTAATTTGAATTTTGAATATATTAAAAGATATTATATTATAACTACTTAAAAGATCCATTTAGCATAAAAATAGTAATATTTTTTAAAATGAGTTGTTTAGCTGAATTAAATTGAAACCACTGTTCCGAAATAAAAGGGTTACTATTTCTTTTTTAACCTTCAACAACTACAACCATTTTTTTGATTTTTTAAAAATGGCAAGTGTACATAAACCATACATCTACCATAAATCTAATATAAGTCGGCAATAATAGGGAGACGTGATACATGACACCAGGCATGGCTGCCATTAATGAAGGCTATTTGTGAAAAACAAACGTCCCTGCATAAAATAAAATAAAAAGAAACATTACTATTACAATTATCAAAACGAACGCGAATCGGAGAAGAAACCCATGACAACTCGGCATCTTCCCATCCTTGGAACAAGCTTCCCCACCGCAAAACTTCTACGAATGTCCATGAGATAGAAAATGTGAAAAAACAGTGACCTAGAGGAAGACGATGGTTTTACACACAGGATTTTCAAATGATTTTCATTGATTCATTCATTCACAAAGGTTTGTATAAATAGCCAGTACAACCAGCAGAGAGGACAAAAGTGACCATTGAAAGAAGGCCACGTACACAATTTGTTACAATATACAACTAAGCCAAACGACAACGTTTTAACAAGAAACCGAAAATACACCAGAGGAATTTATACAGAGGTTGTAATATCCCTCCTCAAACAAGAGGGTGAAGGAATCACACCGAGTTTGGTCCTCATAGTACAAAATCGACTCTTTGTAAGTGGCTTTGTAAGGCCATCATCTGGTTGATCTTCGGTTAGAATATAACGAACACACACCTGCTAAGCTAGCACCTTATCATGAACAAAATGAACGTCAATTTCCACATGTTTGCGGCGAGCATGAAAGACCGGATTAGCAGCAAGAGGCAAGGCACTGGTATTGTCACAACAGAATGTAGGTGGGACAGAAGACTTCAGGTGAAGTTCAAACAGGAGAGACTCAACCCATGAGATATCAGCCGCACAGTGAGCAAGGGCTCTATTGAAGTTTTGGGATTTTGCACAAGAGAACCATCATGTTTAGAGAGGGGTTTGCTGGTAACAACTGGTGTGGGGCAGGGATGAATGTTAGAAAGCTCAAGTCTGTCAAGTAGGTTAGTCACATATTTTGTCTGAGAGAGATGTATTCCAGAAGCTGTTCGGGTGACTTCAATACCAAGGTAATAGTGGAGAGGTCCTATGTCTTTGAGAGCAAACTTTGAATTAAGGGAGTTAATGAATTTGGTGAATTGAGAAGAGGAATTACCTGTAACAAATATATCATCCACATATATAAGAACAAGTAAGATGATGTTACCAACATGGAGATAGACCAAGGAAGAATCAGCTTTTGAGTTCGCAAAGCCCCAGTGAGTCAAAGTGCGGTGAAGTTTATCAAACCAGGCACGTGGTGCTTGCTTCAGACCATAGAGAGTCTTGTGCAACTGGAACACATGATGTGGATAGCTGGGGTGAACATAACAAGGGGGTTGAGACATGTAGACAGTTTCAGTGAGTTCTCCATTAAGGAATGCGTTGTTGACATCCACCTGACGAATGGCCTAATCATCATTCACAGCTAGTGTTATTACAACTCGTATTGTAGCAGCCCTGACCACCAAGCTGAAAGTTTCATGAAAATCAACCCCTGGTTGCTGATGAAAACCTTTTGCAACAAGCCAAGCCTTACATCGTTCAAAGGTCCCATCATAATGCATTTTGGCTTTGAACACCCACTTGCAGCCTATCAAGTTCATGGACGAGGTGGCAAGAACAAGAGTCCAGGTTTTATTGCGTTGGAGAGCATCAATTTCATCAGTTATAGCCTTAGTCCATAGAGGAGACAAGGTTGCTTCTTTTGCATTCTTTTGTTCAGTAATGCCAGTCTTAGTATTGGTCAAGTAGGCCCAAGTCCGGGGCTTAAGAGATCCTGTTTTGGAACGTGTTACCATAGGATGGTGTTGAAAGCCTAATTGTTCAGACACTGATATGGCATCGATGGTAGGAGGTATGGCAGAGGAGGTGACGTTAGGATCAGTGTTAGGCAAATTACACTCATCAGTGGCACTGGGAACAGAAACACCTGCAGACTTGGGCTGTGTTATTGAGTGTGCTGAAGTGGTTGAGCAAGAAGGTGATGCTGATGGAACATTGGACTGAGCAGGGGGTGGAGAACTTGGCACAAAAGGAAAGGGTATAGTGGAGGCAATGACTTGAGATGGATTCGATGATTGATTGGTAAGAAAATCAGTTTTGAAAAGGAAAAGGTGTTCATTCAAGACAACATGTTCAGAGATGTATAACGGACCTGAGCTACTTAAACACTTGTACCCTTTATGACTCTCACGATAGCCCATAAAAACACACCTAGTACTATGAAGTTGAAACTGGTGTTGTTGGTAAGGTCGAAGACAAGGATAGCAAGCACAACGAAAGATTTTAAGGAAGTGATAGTCAGGAATGGACTTGTGAATAGTTTCATAGGGAGACTTATTTGTAAGGACTGAAGTAGGTAGTCGATTTATGAGAAAAAGAGCAGACACAAACGCTTCCCACCAAAAGGAGAGAGGCATAAAAGCTTGAGCCAGAAGAGTAAGTCCCATTTCAACAATATGTCTGTATTTTCTCTCTACCAAGCAATTTTGTTGACTGGTATGAGGACACGGGTGTCAAAAGAAAATGCCAAACTGTTGAAGAACAGGGGAGAATGAACGAAACTCTCCGGCCCAATTACTTTGTAGAGTTTTAATCTTAGCATCAAATTTGTTTTGAACAAGATTCTTGTATTGAATAAAAGCATTTAGAGCTCCTCCTTTGGTTTTGAGTGGATAGATGTGGGTAAACTTACTAAAGTGATCAACGAAAACTGATATACTAAGAGTAGCCAACAGTAGATAAGATAGGAGATGGTGCCCATAAATCACATGTTATAATTTCAAGAGGTTTAGTACATTTATGTTGAGAGTTTGGAAAGGGAAGAGCACGTGACTTGCCAGATTGACATGGTTCACAAAAGATATCAGTTGTATTCTTTAGTAAAACAACATTACATGATTTAAAAGCAAGCGACATAACACGACTCGAACAGTGACCTAACCTTTGGTGCCATACAGAGTTTGGCACTTTGGATTTAACACATTTATTGACACTATTAGACGAAGACAGACTTAGATAATGATTGTTTAACATAATGTTGTTGGCAGATAAGGGTATTTCTGACTTGGGGTTGAAGGGAGGCTCATTTAGAGTTGAAGAGGTTGGTAACTGAAGATGATAGAGGCCATTTCGAAGTGTTCCACGCAGCACCACCTTCTCTGTCTCTTTATCCTTCACAAGACAGTATAAGGGGTGAAATTTAACAAATACTTGATTATCTACAGTAAGTCTAGAAATGCTAAGAAAATTTTGACAGATATTTGGAACTTGCAGAATATTTTGTAGTTCAATGTTCATTTCAGGTGTATGAATATCAGACTTCCCAACAGCAGATATAGATAGATTTGATCCATTGCCAACAGTAAGAGATTGAGTACCTGTATAAGGAGTGTTGTCATTCAAGTTCGAGGGCTCAGCTGTAACATGAGATGTTGACTCAGAGTCGGCTAGCCAGTAAGGGTCAGAGAAAACTTCAGGTGTAGCTACGACAACAGTGTTTGCTTGACCAGAACTTATTGTGTTTCGAGTGAGGTTATGAGGATTATTAAATGTCTCATCAAACCGATACCAGCAAACAGTTACATCATGGCCAATTTTGCCACAGAGATGACATAAAGGAGGAGTTGGATTAGAGAAATTATTGGAACCATTTTGAGAAGGGATATATGAGCTACCTTAACCGGGACGATCGACCTCCATTGTGACGTCGACGGCTAGTATTATGTTGTCCTCTTCCTCTGTTTCGACCACCATATCCACTAGACTGCGACTGGTTTTGCCACTGACTTGGTTCATGATTAGTATGAGATCCTCCATTTTGTAGACCCTGTCTGTTATAGGCATAATGAGTCGAATGTTGGGTTGGCAGATTTCCAGGGAGTACATTTGAAGAGTAACTGCTGAGAGTGCCCTAAAATGCTATGAATACTGCGTGATATTCTTGCCAAAGAAAAAAGTCACGTCCCTCAATATTACACACGATAGGAATATACTCAGAGTCAAAACCTCCAAGAGCATAGGAGACGAGGTTAGATAACGGAACCGGAGCTCCAGCTAGCTGCAATATTTTAGCAGTTTGTTTCATAAGAGAAAGATAGTCTAGCATCTTCATGGACCCTTTCGTTCTGTTTTGAAGCTTCGATCGCAGTTGATTGATACGAGCTTTTTTTTTTCGCTCCAAACATGAGCTCCAGCACTTTTCAGACATCCATAGACGTTTGAAGATGTACAACATCTGCAGCTATAGTAGGCACCATAGACCCGAGCAGCCAGCCCAACAGTGCTCTATCAATGATGACCCACTGTTCTTACTTGGGATTCGGCTGGGTTTCACTGGTTCCATCTTCGTCTACTCCTTGAATAAACTCAGCTAGTTTTTCTGTTGTCCCAAGAACATAGCCTAAACCCTCTGTCCCCGAAGTATGGCTAGAACCATACCTCTCTGTAGGAGGAAGTTTTTATCATCCAATTTCACGGTCAGCATTGTTCCAAGAGGATGACCGAAAGGGGTATTTATGGACAAATTGGGAGGGGATTGAAAGGCAGTGGTGATCGATGGTTCGACATTGTTTGTTGCGTTAGCCAGAAAATTGGCTCTGATACCAAGATAAACAATGCAAAAAAAAAACCAGTGACCTAGAGGAAGACGATGATTTTACACAGAGAATTTTCAAATGATTTTCATTGATTCATTCATTCACAGAGGCCTGTATAAATAGCCAGTACAACCAGCAGAGAGGACAAAAGTGACTTTGAGAGAAGGCCACGTACACAGTTTGTTACAATATACAACTAAGCCAAACGGCAAAGTTTTAACAAGAAATAGAAAATACACCAGAGGAATTTATATAGAGGTCGTAATACAATGAATCAAATAGAGAAAGTTGTATTTCATCACTCTACCCGCTCCCCTGAGATTCTTAAACGCATACCGCCTGAGTTTAGTTCTGTCACTTCTTACCTCTCAACAAGGTTGACAACCTAGTGGATTCACGAGTTAATAAAGGTGCGGATTTATCTCTTCGATTTGACATTTGAAATAGAATCCCACATTTTTTTAGATTCTATTTAATCTGAATACTTCACTATTTCCAAATATTTTGTAAACAATATAACTGATTTCATGTTTACATAACACCAACAGATATGGAAAAAACTAAACCAATTAAAGGAGATAGAGTTAGTGGGAGGTTGAGAGCTACTAGCATTATACCCGGAGGAAACAAAAAGCATACGGGTTTGCCTATAGAACTACTTAAATCTGTAAGTGTTGCTCGAGTAGCATATAACCATAATGTAACGTTTATTTTGATTGATAGAGCTGTGAAAAAAGTCTAAAAAATTTGTATCAAGAAAAAAAATCAGGACATAAAGAAGGGCGCAAAAAGGGCCCGTGAACAAATAGTCGAGAATGTCAGTACTTCAGCACAACTAAAAAAAGAAAAAAATAAGAAAGATGTCGAGGATGAGGAGAAAACAGAGGTTACCCGTCATCACCCCTCCCCCCCCCCCCCCCCCCCTTTTTACTTCCCCAATCAATTTTTGTATTTTGCTAAATTTTACAAATCATAGAGAGTAATGATGAACATGATGAAAGTTCAAGCGAAGATGGTAGTCATGAATCTCAAATTTCAAAAGATAAATCGTCTAATGACGGGGAAAAAAAAGACAGCAACCATTGAGGGAAAGACAAAGGTAAAAAAATAACATAATATGATGTGTGTGAAATATAAGCCAACAAATGTATGCCTGATAATAATAGTGGATATGTATAGGCTAATAATGATATAAAGGGAAGGGAAAATTAGCTAATGAACCATGCAATGGACCCGGAGACACAACTACCCATGGTACTTCACTAAACTTAACACAAAAGTATATCTAGGTGTTAGTTTTTTATGTTGCAATGTGTGTTCACGTGATGTGTACATGGCTTAGTGTTTGGCATATTGTATGTACTGTATATGTAAGGAAGGATGCCTCCTTGATGCCCAATATTATTCACTTACCAGCAATCATCAATCTGTGTCTGCCCTACTACCCTACATGACTTTTATGTTTAAATTATTATAATTAAATATCTAGTCTCATTCTTATTGTGAAAAAGATGGTATCTTCAGTAGAACTTGATATAACATTATGTATTGTATGTATTGCACATGTATGGCGAAAATGTGTTCTTGATATCTGATATTATTCACGTACCATCGATCAGACTGTATGTACCAACCCCCCCCCCCTAACTCCCCCCTTATCCAGCATGGTTTTTGTCTTTAATGTATGATCGTTACGTATGAGTGGAATGTTAGACTTCAGCGTAAATAAAACATCTTTGCAGTTGTTACTACATTTGATCCAACGTGAACTCAAGATAAAGAAGTTTCCCGAATTAACATTCAAGATTGGGGGGCAATACTTGACTTTCATAATTAAGGAGTTTTGTCTTATGACTGGACTAGATTGTGGAATACTTATAAAGATTGAGAAGGTTTCATTGAAAGGGAAAGAATAGCTATATAAAATGTACTTTGAGGATGTTGACATAGTTAAATGCATAATGACGAATATGGTATTCAAGTTCAACAAAATGGCCCCCATATAGGACATGGTTGAATTGTCGCTACTCTACAGCTTGGAAATGTTCCAGCTAGCGAAGCAGGAAAAGGTGGCAATCAAGAGGAAAACATATTAATCATCGACAACCTTGAAACATTCAATTCATACCCGTGGGAGACCCTAGCATACAAGTTACTAGTTGCAAACATACAGAACGAGGGCTTCACAAAGGGTAATTGTACCACAGGGATGGGTGGGTTGATTTATGCATTACTTACATGGGCTAACGAAGTAATATCGTCATTGAGTTTTAAGCAAAATTTTTAAGGTAACAAGGACTGAAAATGAATTGCCAAGGATGCTAAATTGGAACTTGGACACACAACCAAAGTGGCACTACCTATCAACCACCATTATTTGACAACCCATCGGTAAACACCTACCTACATAAAAAAATTATGACACATAATGCACCCTTATCTGATTACTAACTAGTATAAATGTTGTTTACAACTTCAAACCCGTACGTTAGACGCAACTGATGTAGAGCTAGAAATGCCTTACTTTGCTCCATTTCTAGAAAAAGAAATTGCATCTCGGGAAAGAAACAACCCGTATGGAATTATGGGACCAGGGAATACGAGATACTTTCAAGGGTCTACATCTATAACCCCCGTAGCAGAGAAGATTGGTAGATTTCTAGATCGAATAGAAACACCGCACAAGAGAAAATTGAAGCGACACAGCGAGAGATGCAATATCAAATGGCAAACATGGTGAAGACTTTAGGAAGAATAGCTAAATACATGAAATTGGCCTACAACGTTGACATGGGGACTAAAGTCGATGATAATGCATAAGAAGAAGGGGGCAGAAAGAGGTATTTTGAAAATACATAGCCTATTATGTATTAGTTTATTGTATAAGAAAATGAAAACTTGACTTTGTATATGGTTTATGATGAAAATGAGAACAAAAAAAAAACCAAGACCTACTACTGACGATCGGAGCATGCATAAGACTACACGCGGGAATCACAAAGATGATGAAAATGATCCTACAGGTGGAAGATGGGATGGTTATGACCAAAATCTCATATCCCACAACTCGAATCTGTGCAACAAGTATTAGCTGCCCCCCTTCCACATCATATCATAGACACGAAGAGGGGATGAAATAGGTAATATCCCCTATGAGTGTTAGTGTAATTAGATGATATACTGACATGTCTCCTTGTGTTATCCAAATAACTATTGACATGGACGAGAACATGAATACTATGATTCTTTCCATGAATGAAAGATGCGCGATAAACAAATTGAGGGCACAAAAAAAAAATGGCTGACTATTTTAAGGTAACTTATGTTACATCATGATATGCAAATAATTATGTGCGACTACCAAATAGAAATAGCAATAGTGTTAAATGGATTAATAAATACACACACAATGAGCTTCCCCATTCCCCATGTGATTTTCATTTATATAGAAAACTGGATTGATTTATCTTTAGAAAAGAAATGTATACCTGGGTTTGGGAAATGTATATCTGTATATCTGTTGTTGAAACTGTGTTGCAGATATGTATGTGTGCTTGTGTTCATAATAGGTATAAGTTACCCACATGTCTATCAAGCGTTCTGGGGAGCACAACCTAGACCCCCAACATGCCTGGAACACTAGTCCATCGATGGGGCCGCCACCACCAAAAGTCCATCAGAATAGACATGTCCTGATAGATGTAAATTAAATGAATTGAAACGAACAAATATTGTATTAAAGCACTTCATCTATCTTTAAAGTGTTAATAACACTCATTCAATGATGTGTAGGTTAATACTCAAGTTTCAACAAATGTGAGCATTAGTGTGAAATCAAGCACAACTGTAGGTGGGCAATATGGTGAAACAATAAGAGGGGCAAATTGGCAACCCCACAAGCTGATTTGGATCAGAATGTTGAAATTTGGAACGAATTAAATTCAGGGTGTGTAAATGTGGATGTATCTGATTTCTAAATGACTTTTTATTTAAAGAGAGCAAACAATTTCTACAAACAAAGTAACTTTAAGTTGAATTTAGAAAAAAAAAATTTATCTACAGTATATAGACCCAAATAATAGGAAATTACATAGGTAGACTATATGTGCATGCCATCACCAAGTGCGCACCCCATATTTTGTGAATACAAATAATTTTAAAGAAGATGACTAAAGGAATCGTTGTAAGAATATCATTGAATGTGATATGCAATATTAATAACCCCAAAACAATCCTTAAAAAATGAATCCATACCCTACCATCAAGAAACAATAAAAAAAAATCCACTAACTAGAATTAAAAATGAACTATTAAAAATACCTTGCTAACAAGATACAGTAACCTATAATGAAATCAAGCAAGACAAAATAACCCGCCTACTCCATAATGGCAACCATCTGCAAAAATCGATCGTTTTGGTAACGTATGAAGTACCACATCTACACGTTCATTTGTTGTGATCTTTTCTACTGCATGTACTGCATTTCACCCTTGTGGTAGATTGCTTATGAGACTGGATCAATGCATATAGAGGTGTGTGGGGCGAGTGAGTGATTCACCCAAGTGGTATCGTCAATAGAACTCAAAAAGTCTAGGCAATTGGCATCGAGTTCTGCTCATGGAGCTCGAAGGATGTCATGATGGTGACACACTCAATAGCACTTGGTTCTTTTAGATCGACCAAATCATTCATTTAAGTCATCAATTCATCTATCTTTTGGATCTATGATAGTTTCTCTGCTTTTTTTTCTAAATATCAATGTTGCTTTTGTCATTCTCTTACATATGGCTTTGTTTAGGTTGGGTTTAGGTTATGTAACGCTCGATGAGTAACAAACTGATAAAAGAATATTTATAGGTTTGGTTGTGTTGTTACGAAAAAAAACTTTCGCCCATTTGTCTTTCACAAAATCTTATACCTTAGTGAGTAAGATCAAT
>JBBMEG010020283.1:0-26755 GCA_037832605.1 Cyclanthera cordifolia | reverse complement strand
TCTTGCTTTTTCCGGTACAAAGAAAAAAGAAAAGAAGGCTCTAGAGAGATAGAGAGATTTTTTTTTTTTTTTTTTTTTTGGAATTTTTTTTTTTTTTTTTTTTTATTTTTTACTTCTTCCTTTGAAGTTTAATTTTAGTTTAATTTCTCCCTTTTAAAATTAACACTTATACCTCTAACAATAATGTTTATTTTTTGTTGTTATGTTTCGAAACTTTAACACTTTAATGTCTGAAGTTTTAATAATGCTCAATTTTATTCGTATAGCTTCTATTTTTATTAATTTTATTTGATCAAATATAAATATAATATTCAAAATCAATTAAAATTTTCTTTTCTTTTTTATAATATGTTTGCTTTTTTTCAATTTAAATTCTCATGATAACTTAATAGGTTAAATGACTACTCATCACAATCTTTGTTTTATTGCAGTTTTATTTATTATTATTATTTTAATTTTGAAAATTACTATATATCTAGGAAATTTTTTTTTATATTTTTAATCTTTAAGTTTGTGATCTAATTTATATGTGGTATTTATGTTTTAAAATTAAATAATTTTACGTGTGATATTTCAATCATGTTCAATTTAATCATTGAGATTACAAAATTATTAATGTTGACTTGACTAATTTTGAACTTCAATATATTGATAAATTGATTATTGTACTTATGACGTGAATTTATTAAAAAAACTTAAAAAATAAATTAATAAACAAATAATAACTATAAATGAGTATTATTAAGGCCGGTACGAATGTTCAACATTGAAATATATGATCAAATTGAAGTTATACTCCAAATTTATATACTAAAAGTGATGATTATTAAAATGTGATTGATACAAAATATTTAATTTTAAAATATAAACAAGAGACTAAAGTTAAACCTCAAACCTATAAACTAAAAATGTAATTTTTCATATTTATTTTCATTGCTATCGCGAACCTTTTATTTCAATCCAATAATTGAACCACTATTTTGGTAAGAAAAAAAAAAAAAAAAAATATATATATATATATATATATATATTTTTATTATTATTATTATTATTATTATTATTTTTTATATATAAAATAGTGAAACAAAAGCAATGAAAGTAAAGGAGTTAATGATAATTACGTACTTATTTGAGATTGATCTTAAGATATATTTAACGAAGTAGTTTGATAAATAATTTGATGAATTATTATTTACGGATGAAATACAATTTTTGAATAGCATTAGTTAACTACTATTCTCATACAAACAAACAAAAAACAACAACAAAACAAAGTCAAGTTTTGTTCCTCTTAATTCGTGGCATTAGTGGCGGACAGAATTTGTATTTGTTTGTTTTTTTACCTATTTTTCTATTTATGTTATTGGTTAGATTATACAAAATGCTCATAAAGTATAAAAGTATTTGTCAAGAATGCTTTTAAAGTGCTAAAACATTAGTAACTAGCAATATCAATGTATATCTAACGATCACGAGTTCAAATATCTCTATCTCAATTATTTTAATTTTAAACAAAAAATAATAACTATTTTTTAGTAAAATTTAATTTTCAAAGTTTGTAAAGGTCAAAATAAAAGCTATATATATATTTTTTTATTGAAAAGTAATTGACAATGATTTTTTAACATTTTTTAAAAGTAAGGGTATATTTGAAACACAACTTTAACAATTTTCATTCAAAGTGAACGGTAAGGGAATTTTTGAAACTATTGTTAAAGTTTGTGAATATTTTTAAACTTTTTAATGTTTAGCGACACTTTTTATACAAATCAATTTAGCCTTCATAACCATGACCTAAATAGAGACTTCTTAATCAATTGGTCTCGATGGATGATTTGATGTTGGTGTGGGGAGAATGTATGAGATTTTTATGAGATGATCTAGTAGAAGTGTGTGCTTAAAAAAAAAAAAAAAACATAAATTAAAACAGAGGATTATAAGAAGTAGATGGAAGTTCGATTATATTTATAAACCACTCATAAAGTAGAGTATTGGTAACAATTAAATCTATCAACTTTTAATTAATCAATCACCTCATTTAAAATATGATAAGTGCTACAATTAGCTTATTTGAACTAAAATTATGAAATTTGTCTCGAACATAAAATCTTGAAAGAAACATACCTTCAAAACACAAGTCATCAACCAACTGCACAACCTCCTGAAAGCAATTGATTTAGCTTTTGGAACGGTATAAAAACGAAGTTATAATATAAGTGAAATTGTGGACTGGTGAACATTTAATCATTTACCTACATGGTAATTATTCTAGAAGGATAACACGCACAATAAAATTTCTCAAATTTCAATGTCCAATAACAGATGGACTTATAGCCGTTTACGTAAGAAGTGAAAGCTGAAAGCCCAAGCGAGGGTCTCAAATAATCACTTTTCATGCTCTCTCAGCCATAGTTTATTTATTTATTATTTATATATATATATATATATATATATATATATATTATTTTTTTGTATATTAAGAATTTTTTTTTGTAGATAAACTACTACTCTTCACAAATTTCAGGTTAAAATTGGGGGTGAGCAATTAAATTTAACCTCTAATAAATTTTATATGAATTTTCACAACTAAATTACTCATCAAATATATCATATAATTACTACTAATATAAGTCACGAGTATTAACTTATTCTAATCACAACTTTCACTAATTTCCAAACGAGTAGTTAACAACTTGAACTACTATTAACCCTTTCACTTCATTTGACTGTTTTATACAAAGAGACAAACACACATGGATTATATTGATGAAACGATGTGAATATAAATGACAATAATTTTGGTATTTAAGCAGAGAGGATCACGTTTCTCTTAAATTACATTTTTATTATCGTCATAACTATTTTTTATTATTTATATAACAACTTTTTAATCTTCATATAACTATTTTTTTCTCACATTCTACTCATTGTTTTATTTTCTACATAGTCATTTATTCATCTCAAACGCAATAATATTTTATTCATAATCATTTAATTAACTCAAATTTGTCTCCGTCATTTGTTTCTAGTCTATTTAGGGTGTGTTTGGGAGAAGGAGAACAAGAATGATTATGAAAAAAACGAAAATTAAGAGAAGAATGAAAAAAAAAAGATTATGAAGACAATAATCATTTGTGTTCGAGTGAAATAAATTATTATATAGACAATGATTAATTGTGTGTTGGGTGGAGAGACGTAAAAAATAAAAGAATGACTATAATGTAAGTGAAAAATAGTTACAGAGACAATTAAAAATTGTTACGAAAAGAATAAAAAATATTCAATAAGAAAATGAAATATGATTTTGAAAAATATATAATCATAAAAGAAATGATTCCCAAAAAATAATTATGAAAGAATAAAAAATGACTACGAGAGAATAAAAATAGTAGGAGTTATTTCGAGTGATTAGAAATGAAGAGTTATTTTGAGTGATTATAAATAAAAAATTGTAATAATAGCTCACTTGTATAAAATTTTTAAAAATAATTATAAAAACTCGTTTATAAAATTTAACACTCAAAACAAACAGGTTGGAAGGATTATCTCCGTTACATTATCCTCCAGTGGCCAAACACACCAATACTCTTGATTCTCATTCTTTTCCCAAACAACCCAACACCGTAGCAAAATGACCACACCGGACAAAGAAAAGAAGTAAGAATGTGAAAATTACGAAAAAGCCCTTCGTCGTCCGTTTCCTCCAACACGTTTGTAGCTCAGAGGAGAACCAGGAATTGGGGTGACGTGTACATATGCCGGAGGCCCCGCCCCGAATGGCGCTTGCTTGACCTCCAGAGTTCCGTTGGAAGAACATTTCTGATTCAATCCTTCACAGGCGAGAAAGAGAGAAAATCAGAAGAAAGAGAAAAAGATAGAGACAGAAAGTTTCGCTTTACGCTTCGTGTGGAAAGAAATTCTTTCCCTCTCTCTCTTTCTCTCTTTTCTTATTTCCCATGAGGTATTGTTTTTTCGATTCGGTTCTGCTTTTGGAATGATTAGAATAATCTCATGCATTGTTCTTTGCGTTTCGCGGAGTGAAACGCATTCTGTTTTCTGATTTATCTACATTATTTTAGCTGCATTTTGGCAATGGCGATCAATATTTGTTGCAGTGGATTTCGCTCGATTCATGTGGTGATGGATGCGATGCTCTGATTTGAATATATCGCGATGTCTAACCGTGTCGCCGAACATTCTCAGGTTTTGTTTTGTGTTTAACTTTCTGGCTTCGTTTTCTTGTGTTTTTGTGTTAGCATTGAGCGTGCCGAGTTTCTTATCGGTCTTTGCTTTGGACATTGGTATCGGTTTTGCTTTTCGAATTTCCGATCGGAGAGCTATGTTTTGATGTTGTGCTGTAGGGAGAATCCGGCGCTCCTCCGCCTCCGCCACCTCCTCCTCCGCACGATCCTGCCGCTGGTTCTCGTGCTGGAAACACGGTGAGTTTTTTTCGTTTTTTGTATTTATTTGTGCACTCTGGAATTGAGTTTTGTATATCCATCGTCTTAGTCAATCGATCAATGATGAGGTTTGATATATAGGCTCCTGTTTACGCTTAGCTGCGCGCTAAGTATATTTTATTGAAATGACTGTTGAATGGATATTTCGAACGAGAGGATTGACTCCATCGCTAAAGTAACGCGAATAATGAATGATCTTTGTTTAGCATAGCGTGCGATGCAATTCTAGTGCGTGGTAGAAAATAAAGATTTTGGGACTACTTTCAGAGCAACTCGAGGAATTAGCATTTAATGGTTTTCTTATTTCCTGAATTGTCAGTCTATTAAAACTGCTTTAACATCCTACCTTAAGAGAACTGCAAGTTGGCGTGCAAGAACATCAATTGAAGATGAGAAGGTAGTTTTGTGAAGCAATCTGCGATCTGATTCAATGGGGAATGTACTGAACTTGAACTTGATTTAGCAGCGGCTCAATCACAAACCTAATCGATATCAGTTGGATATGTTTAGTTCTAACATGAAACGCCGTATTTGAAGCTAGAACATTTGTTCCATCATCCATGGTGTTACATCATATAACTGGAGCTTCATAGAGAGAAAATTGGATTTTTATTTCTTTTAAATTTCATACTTTTTTTGGAGAAAGAACAAAGAGTCAGTCCAAATCCAATAGAAGTTACTGAAAACTCCTCCAGCCTGACATAAAAGAGGAAGAGGGAATCAAATTTAATGCAGGAAAGAAAAAGACAACCACGTGAGCTCTAGTAAAGTATTTGTAAGAGCATTACATTTACTCCGACTGGAAGATTCCGAAGAGCGGCTAAGAAAAATATGGCATGTTGTAATAGTTGAGTGTTGGTGTGGCACCCAACTAAAGGATTGACGACACATCAATGAATGGACACTGCAACGGAAAGATCGAAATCAAAGAGACCGTGAAGGTATGTAAGCATGGTTAAGAAAGACTTAGAATTGACATTCACTTCCGATATTTATTGATTTAGGGACAATTTCCCATCAAGTCAACAGACGAGCATTAATGTCCGGGTTGCAAGGAAGAAAAGTGTTTCGCATTAGCTCTAATGATCGAGGGGTTAAGATTGCTGAGTTCTGCGGAGATTGATGCAAAAAGAGTTTTGGGCATCAGCATTTAGTGGTTTGATATTTATTGAACTGTACCGGCTATTGCATCTGCTTTAACAATGAAGAGAACTTTTTCTGTTTTACCGACCTATAGGTTCAATATTGATTGAATAAAAAACTGGCAAGACTTAAGCTGGTAACAAGTCATGTTTCTGAAGGCCAGCAACTTAATAGGCAATTTAACTATCTATTTATCACGTGTAGCCGGTTATTTTTCTTCTTCTCATGTATACTTGCTTTTAACCAAGCGCCTCATGTAAATATTGTTATTATAATTTCATCAATTCTTATCCCAAAATTGTATTTCATCGATCCTGGAGGAAATTTTTAAGCTACATACCTGAAGTGCTAACTGAATTGCAGGTTTTCAAGAGTGGACCACTTCTATTATCATCTAAAGGTGTGTTTACTTCAGAAATATATTTTATCAAGTAAGAAATATCAAGAATTAAAGAGGAAACAATAAAAGAAGAAAAGAAATGGGAAAATGCTTATAGTTTATTTTGTTCCTACCCATATACATTGCTCTTGTTTCTATGTTGATCAACTTCTGTCAAATTTTTCCTTGCCCCTTCTTCTTTACCGTAAATCTTACTAGGTTGATTTTAGTTTTCGGTTCTGTTACTGTCATCGTTTTTAAGGTTTTTTAGTGTGGACTTCAATTCAGTTGAATGTTCTTTTCCATGTGTCTAAACCTATAAACTTCTGTATCTCCTTTTAGCACTGAGATAACTTACTCCTGTAATATGCTTGGTTAAATTGATAATATTTGAGAATTAAGCCTTAATCATTGTCCTTCCCCCTAAAAAAATAAATTCAGGACTCGGATGGACATCCTGGAAAAAGAGATGGTTCATTCTAACACGTACTTCACTGGTTTTCTTTCGAAGTGATCCTGTAAGTGTTTTCCTTTTATATTTGATCATGCTTGTGTTAGGACCCAATCGGGAATGTTCTTCTATACGAATAGTTAGTTACCATTTTGGGTGACGACCAAGAATGAAAAGTGTTACATCCCTCTGAAACAGCTGTCTTTACGATAATCTTCATCAATTTTGTTATTTTCCTATTTGAATATCCTCTTGGACACTTTGTTTCTTGTTAAAAAAAAAATCATCTTGGATACCTCAGCTTGTTAGTTGTTAGAGTTATCTTCGAAAATACTTCTTAATACTTCTTTTGAGATATGGATAAATGGATTTCAACTTGTTTCTTTTGAACTTTAAGAGATAGAAGAGGCAGCTCTACTGTCGAGGTAGATTTGTATTTTGACCTTTGGCCTGAGTCTGGTTTTCATTTAATTTCTGGTGGTTTAAGGCTAGCATATGCATAGTGATCTTGTTTCAAGTAGGAGGACGATCCACTTGGAGTTAGTAGTTTCACTTAAAAGCAAGCTGAAGCTATTTTAATATTACTTTTTAGTTTGTGTATATATGCACAAGATACACGTGTAATATGCGCTATCTACCATGATTGTTTTTTTCTTCTGAATTTTTGAGTTTTGAACTTTTTGTTGATTGTCGTCCTACCTTTCAGAATGCTGTTCCTCAGAAAGGGGGCGAGGTGAATTTGACTCTAGGCGGCATTGATCTCAACAATTCAGGCAGGTTAGCTTGTTTTCTGAATTTAGATGGATGGTAATTGCGTTATCTCTACAAAGAAACTAGGTAGCTAACTAATTTCATGGTGTATTATTACCCTACATCTTCAAGTGTTGTTGTGAAAAGTGAAAAAAAACTCTTGACTGTGCTCTTTCCTGATGGTCGAGAAGGACGGGCATTCACACTCAAGGTGCTCTCTTTTCCTCACCCTTCTTTTTCCTTCATTTTAGTTCATTAAGGATATTAGTGTCACGACTCATGAAAATTGCTGATATTAAAGTTTTGTATAGATATTTTCTTTACGAAACAAGCATTTTAAGCGTAGTTTGCATTCCACTATAATTTTGATCCTTGAACCCATAGTGAGATGTTAATTTTTTTTTTGAAATGAATCAATAGAAAATGAAGGGTGTTTTGGTTCATCTAGTTTTTGTACCTCACAGCCTGCTGCATCGTATGTTATCTAATGGTGCAGGCTGAAACATCGGAGGATCTCTATGAGTGGAAGGCTGCACTGGAAAATGCTTTGGCACAGGCACCTAGTACTGCCAATGCAAATGGTATCTTGAAGAATGATAAGATTGAACCGAATAATGGGTCTTCAGAGACGTGTATGCTCTTTCATCTAGTTGTCTTCAGATGCCACTCGTTATTATTATTTATTAATTTCTATTTCTAGTTCAATAAACATGAGTTGGCCTAACACTCACGTGGCTGGTCCGTGAAAATATTTTAGGTGTTCTCAAGCTCGAACACTTGCCGATAAAAAAAAGAAACTTATATGATTAACCTAAATTTCGGATTTTCTGTTTCTTTCGGACTGTATAACATTCACGTGGTTTCATTTGCCATAAGCTTCACTTTTGTATTCTTGAAGAATTTGTATATACTGCTTGGGGCCTTGGGCATAAGTGTAAACTTGCACAGTCCTGGGTTATGCATGGCAAATGTACCAAAATTTAAGAAACTTGACGTGGAATTGATTTCTAATTAAATAGTTATACTTGTCAGAAGTTTTGTAAGAAAACTTTATCAACTAGTTGTACTTCTATAATACTGTTTTTTCGTGCCCATTTATTTCATTTGTTTGGAAGTTTTATCTTTTGAGCAAGTCTCTTTTATTTTTCTTCCATGAAAAGTTGTGTTTTTTGTAATTTTATTATATTAATTTTTCTATTTTTGTAATTTTTTTAATCAGATACCAGATTAGTTTGTTTTTTTTCATTCTTGTTTGACACCTTTATCTTCTATTATGGGTCTTGTTGTAGTATGTTCAAACTTTTTATACCGTATCATGAATTCCTGCATCTTCATTTGGGCGACACATGACAAACGTGCCAAAATTCAAGAAACATGCATGCTGTTCTTCATTCTTTGCCTCATTGATTTGTTGACGTTCTTATCTGATCTAGTGAAGGATAGCCAATCGCAACCTGGAAGACTAAAAGTCCTTGGTAGGCCAATTTTGCTTGCTTTGGAAGATGTTGATGGAACTCCCTCTTTTCTGGAGAAAGCCCTTAAATTTATAGAAACCCATGGTAGGTTAATCTAGATTCTAGCATAAGGAGATATCTCTGCCAAAAATCTTATACTAATTAATTTATGTGCTAATGGATCTGAGTTTAACAGGAGTCAAAACAGAAGGCATTTTGCGACAAGCTGCAGATGTTGATGATGTTGAGCATCGTTTGCGGGGATATGAGCAGGGTCAGTTATTTGATTCTTATAATCATTATCTGATTTAATATCCATCATATTATTGATAGTGTTCTGTTGTATTGTGTTTCAGTCCATAGTTACAAAATTCACAACATTATTTTCTTACCTACTGATGGGTCGATGAGATGTACACGAACCCTACACTTTTCAAACTACCCACAAAAGTGTAGGTGGTTGTTGGTACTGTGATCTTTGTAGTCCTTTTTCTTCTATTATGATGCATGTTTGTCGTTATATTTATTTACTGGCTTTATGTCCTCTTCATTTTTTTAAAAAAATTTAAAATTTAAAATTTTGACTTTTGAAATGAGTGTCAACGGGGATAACATATTGGCTCTTTGAGCGAAATCTTGCAAATTAAGAATTAAAAGAGTTTGAAAACAAGCTCCTTATTAGAAATATTTTTTGAACTTGCTTTATTTCTACGGCAGGAAAAAACGAGTTTTCTCCAGAAGAAGATGCTCATATAGTGGCTGACTGCGTGAAGGTAGAAAAATTATTCGTAACTTGAATAGTACTTACGGCAATTTTTTTCACAAAATGTTGTTGGCTGCTTTAGATGTTTTCTTCTATCTGATGACTTATGCATTACTCCAGTATGTCATCCGGGAGTTACCATCATCTCCAGTTCCGGCATCTTGCTGTAACGCATTATTAGAAGCATGCAGTAAGTCAGTGGAGCACCTAATTTTAATATCTTAAATAATTTATGTTATTTGCAAAACATAATGAATTGACCTAGTTGTCAAAGTGATCTTGAAAATTAAAAAAAAGAATAAGTTCAATCTATAATGGTCATCTATCTAAGATTAATATCTTACAGGTTGGTTGTACATTTCTTGGTCCTTTTTGGGTAAATTATAAATTTGGTCCCTATGGTTTGAAGAAAGTTAGAGTTTAGTCCCTATGCTTTGAAGAAAGTTAGAGTTTAATCCTCATGGTTTGAAGAAAGTTAGACTTTAATCTCCATGGTTTAAAAATATGGACTTCAATTCCTATGGTTTGGAGAAATCTACAATTTAGTCTCTATGGTTTGAAAAATTAAGATTTAATTCCTAAGGTTTGATAAAATTTAAAAAAATGTCTTATGTCGTTCGTAATTGTTGGAAATAAAATACGTAAAAGTTAGTTATTTATATGTTTAATGAAGAGAGTGTGAGATAAGTAATTGATTGGACACACATCATTCATACATCAGAAGTTACATCTACGTACTTAATTCGCCTATAATTTACCAATAACATGGACCATGTTTTAGGTTTTATCAAATCGTAAGACTAAATTCTACCTTTTCAAATCATAGGGACTAAATTCTATATTTCTCCAAACCATAGGGGCTAAAGTCTAGATTTTTAAACCATAGTGACTAAACTCTAACTTTTTTCATACAAAGGGACCAAATTTATAATTTATCTTTTTTTTTTTAGAAGTTAGAAATGGTTATAAGACCTAGATATTGTTGGCCAATTGGAGAGAGTCGACTTCTCTCCCAAAGCTATACGAACTCACAAAATATAACACGCTAAGCTAATTGTTCTTGCTACTATATAATCTGCATATTCCCGATAATGTAAAGTTATCAATCATCCTAAAACTTATGGTTTCTTTGTAATTTTGTCGTTTTTATGTTTCACTCTTGTTGAATTTGTATCTATTGAGCATATCTCCCTACATTTCTTTCGAAGAAAGTTTCAGTTCTTGTTGAAGATTTATATTTTATCCTAAAACAGCTATTGACCAACCAAAACTGTCTGGGAGCTGCGTCCTTATACCTTCCACCCTTTCTTATGTAAACTATAGTTATCAGGGTTTGATAGTTTTTCTTTTTGAAAATCTTTCTATCTATATGTTATTAATAAAGTTTGGATATTTTGTTCTTTATTTTTTTATAATCTTTTCAGTAGGTTACTGTATTTCATAACCATCTCTCTCTCTCTCTCTGTTTTTTTAACAGTTGTTTAAAAAATATACTATTTTTCTTATCTTTTGTGTTGTACATTTCATACTAGAAACTGATCGAGGTGTCAGAGTCAATGCTATGCGATCTGCAATATATGAAACCTTTCCAGAACCAAATCGACGTTTACTGCAGAGGTGGCTAGTAGCTATATCTCATTCTTGGTCTATTTTCACTTTTCTATTTTAAAATTGATTGAGAGGAAATCAACCTTGCAGGCCATATAAACCATTTTCATTTTGAATTCAACAATAAGGATTTGAACCTAGTTAGTTGATCATAAAGTTCATATACTATACCAGTTGAGCTATACTTTTCTGTACCTATAAACCATTTTTATTTTTAGCAATATAACAAGTGGATGCCATCTACTGTATTGAGGTTACGATATGTAGAATGCATCTTTGAAGGAGTAGCTTATGATGAGGGAGATTCCGATGTCAAAAGTCTGCAACAGTCAGGAGGTCGTAGACCATTTATTCTCACATTAGGAGTTTATTTAGAGTTAATAGATTATAGAGGGGTTTTTGCTGTTCTCAATTACCATTGCTATAGACCTTGCAATGGTAAAGATTTCATTTAGACGTTGGTGGGGTACTACATGATTTTCTTTTCTTGTCTCATGCCGTATTACTTTTTTGGCTATCAACAAAATACTGCTAACCGTGGTTATAATCCCATAGTGAAATTCAGTCATGTTTCTACTTTAGGGAGCAAAGATTTGTTTTGTTCACCAATTTGTACTGATTTAGCTTTTAGATGCATCTTTTTATTCACAAATTCTTTCTTTTATTCCTGCGACAGAATTCTTATGATGATGCAAACTGTAGCTTCTCATAAAGCTGTGAATCGAATGAGCTCTTCAGCTGTGGCAGCTTGCATGGCCCCCTTACTTCTTCGTCCTCTTTTAGCTGGTGATTGTGAAATTGAAACTGATTTTGACGTGGGGGGTGATGGTTCAATTCAACTTCTTCGTGCAGCTGCCGCAGCAAACCATGCTCAAGCCATAGTTATTACTTTACTTGAGGAGTACGGCAAAATTTTTGGGGTAGCTATTATATTTGTTCTTATATTTTAAAATTTCGAGTATGAAATGCAGATATTCTGAGAAAGCTATAAAGTTTTTTTTAGTCTATTTCAACTCTGATTTTTAACTGTTATGAGGAGGTAGCATGTAATGAGAGGGATGTCATATTATGTTGCATTTTCGGACAAAAGTTTGGTTTCAACTTGGTGGATTCAATGCATTTTTTGTGTTGTGTCTATGCGCATTTGTATCGCTTGGCCTAGTTGTGAGTTTTATTTACCAACTACTAATGATTTTGAGGGTTGACCAAAAATGAACTTTTTTTTTTTGGAATTAGGCATATTATTTAGAAATGTTGTTTTTTTCCTTATAAAAAGAAAAAGGAAAAGTGAAAAAGTTGAAATAATCCAATGAATCCAATTTTATATTTAAGTTGTCATCGTTCCGAATAATTGGAAAAATAATCACCTTGTAATTTGAGTTCCATAAGTTAGTGGTGTGATTGCAGGAAGGTTCAATGTCCCCTATTATGTACTCTGACTCAGAAGAGAGTGGAAGTGAGAGCGGGGAGGTAACTGATGATGATATGTCTTATGATGACGAAGAACAAGATGATGCTACGGGTTCTTATGTAGCAACAGATGATGAACTTGAATCGACTGGAACCTTCAGTGGAAGTGCCAACTCTGAGGAGCATGATTTATATGATAAGGCATGTCTCTACACTTTTACATAGAAATTTGATAAAATTGCAGCATCAACATCATTCTAGAAAAATCACAAAGCGGTAATAGCACCACAATCCAATTATAATTTAGAATTGATTTGATTCAAACTTTCCTTTCCTGCTTTAGTCATGGGAGTAGTGAAGGAGGTTCTGTGCTGGATAATCAAATTAGAAATTCTATCAATTTCTTTGTTAAAATTAGGTGTGATTTTGTGACGTGCAATAAGCAGGAAATTCAAAGAGCCTCGGATCATCCGCTGATTTTTCGAGACCCTTTCTCTCTCGTTGCTCCAAGTCATCTTTTTATTCAGTATTATCCTCCAACCTAGTCATCTTGCTCTTACTGCAGGGTTCTGAAGTATTGAGTGCATCTGGCGCCCGTGGTGTAAATGGAGTGAAGCCAAACATCTCATCAAGTTCCCCTAAAACATCTCTGCTTCAACGTGGAGAAGTTCAAAGCAAAGAGACCATCCAGAACAAAGCTGATTCAGGGAGAGGTAGTTCGCCAATCAAGGATGAAAAGTCTTGTGAAGTTGAGTGTGCATCCGAAGAAGCAAATATGACACGCAAGTTGGACCCTTGTTCATCTTCAAGCTTTGAAGGTTATCCAACTACGTCTAATCAAGGTTCCCACATGACAAGGCGTCAAACCGTCTGGGGACGCACGCCTGTGAGTAAAACTCTTTATAAACAGTAACTCTTTTTTCTCCCTCTTTCCTGCAAATCACATTTCACTACCTCAACTCGTCATCTTCCTGAAGTGTGCATCATAATAATAGTTTTGCTTCTTTAGAAATTTGTTTGAATTTTCTTCTTAATTTGTGTTTTTAATCTACCATTTCTCTATACATGTTCCTGTCACTGGTTTAACTACCTTCTTTTCTATTTAAGTGCAGGCAAAAAAGAAAGTCTCCTTGGAATCCATCGATTATGATTTCAGCGAAGAGTAAGTGATGATATCCAACCAGAGTTCTTAATGTCTTCCATACACTGAGTTTTTTAAGTCAAGTCCAAAGGTATGATTTGAAAATGCTATGGAGCAGGAGATATCGATTGGATTGAGAGTTTACGTTTCATGAGATTTTTCTGTTGGAGATACTCACCTTGTGGCAAATGTCCCACATTGGAAAGGTGGGGACCCACCCAAGCGGACAAATACTTAAGCGGGTCACGATCCCAAAAGTTGGATCCGACCCAAGCGAGTGAGCCAAAAGTGAGTATTTCGATCCACAAATTTGGATCTAGTCCAATCACCTTGTGGTGATTATCCCACATTGAAAATGTGAGAATTCTTCAACACATTTAAAGATAGAGTGAGCTATTCCCCTCATAGTCAATTGGTTTTGAAATGGATACCCTCACTTTCTAATCTTTTCCGATGTGTATATATTTGTGAAGTTGTCAGTTATTACACTTTTTTTTTTCCATTATTCCGTGTCTTGTAAAAATGCTTTGACAACTTTTTGTACTTACCTCAGCGTTGAAATCCAAAGACTTGAGGCCACCAAATATGAACTGCAAAATAAAATCTCGGAGGAGGTGAAAATTTTTAGTGCCTTTTTTTCTAGGCGTTTCATTTTTAGTTCTTCAATCTTTGTTTTAATTCAATGTTTCTTATTTAGGCTAAAGAAAATGCGACCCTGCAGTCCAGTCTGGAAAACAGAAAGAAGGCCTTGCAGGAGCGTCGTCTAACTCTTGAGCAAGAAGTAAACTTTTCCTGGGCCATTAATGCTACTGCTCTTAGTTTTACTTTCTTTCATTCTCTAAATGTGATTGATGATTCTAAGTCAGTGGAATTAAAAACTTGCAACCCCTTTAAAAAATGTTACTAATGTTTAACCATCATCGACAGCTAGTGCTCAAAAGGGGTTTACGAAACCAAAAAATTATGAACTTAATCCATAGTAGTCATCTACTTAAAAATTAATTTTTTATGGGTTTTCTTGAAATCTAAATGTTATATGCTTCGACGGTATGTCCCGTAAAGATGAAAGATAATCATCATGAATATTCAAATAACCCAACAACCCGAATAACTTGAACCAACTTAACCCAATTTAGCGGATTGGTTTGGGTTATCAACTTATTTGAATTGGAGTTTGTTGGATTCAAATAAATGAAATTTGCATGGGTTAGGTTCAAATAAATAAAATTTTCACGGGTTGAGTTAGGTTGGTTCATGGGTTGATGGATAATTAATTTTAGTTGATAAGATCTAACTCAAATTTAAAACTAATTTATATATTTATGTTTTTTTACCTATAACATAATTATATATGTGTATATTTATTTTATTTAAAATATTTCTAAGTAAATGTCAATGTCAATATCATGATATATATTGAAGTTGAATTGTTAACGACAGTTATTATGTTTTCTATAATAATTGAAAATAAATAATAAATATATATTCAAGTTATGACTTGTTGGTTTTAATTTTCTATTTGTTTTATGGAAATCTAACCGTGTCATATATTTTCGTTGTTTTTAATTATCTAATTTCTTGCTTTAAAGAAGTCTAATGTATTTGTTTTTATATTCTGTAGCTGTTATCTTCTGTAATAACCATGAATGCATGATTAATGGTGGGTGACTTTTTGATTAGAAAATTTGCATATTTAATATTTTTGTCCATTTTGTTCATTGATATGATAATTGTTGGATATTGTATTTTGTTAATGTATAGTGTATGACTAATTTGATAATAGATATTTATATTTACAATGTATTGATGAACCCAATGATCCAACCCAACCCAACCCATGTACATCTCGTTAGTTGAAATTGACACTCACGAATATAAAAAAAAAACTACAATAGTTGACTCGATTGTCTAAGACTCCAAAAAATGTGTTTTTTCTTGCATTTGTTTCAAATAACTATCATGGTTGGCGGAATGGTTGTGGAAACAATCTGTTTGTTTGGGTACCCTTTCGTCTGTACTTGAAGTTATGATAGTATGTCTAAGATAACTTTTTTTGTTTTTGTTTTTTATTTCCTTCAAATGTTACCAGAAAATTTTAGTTCTGTGGATTATTCAAGGTGGACAGCTTGGACACCCACTGTTACAATAAAAAATTACGTGTATGGTCACATTTAAGTGATTATTAATCACAATCGCAAAGTTAATTAATGAGATAAAGACTCAATTATCACAATGAATTGAACGTTCAGGTGGCAAGACTGAAAGAACAGTTGGAAAAGGAGAAAGAGCTGAGGATGGTTCTCGAAACAGGACTTAAAATTTCTCAAGCCCCCTTATCGAATTTATCTAATATTAATGAAAAGGTTAGTTTGTCTAATGCTTTTGCATTCATTTAGTAGGATTATGTGACAGATTGCCAATACAATAATGTTTTTGCTATTTTTTGCTTAGACAAAGGCAGATCTTGAAGAAATAGATCAAGCAGAGAAAGACATTGCCAATTTAAACAACACGGTGGTGGATTTGGAAGGACAACTTGTGTAAGGACCCAACTTTCTAAAGAGTCTTGACATGAAATTCTTACTAACAAACACGATTCAAACTAAAATAAAATCAATAATTCAATTATTCATAGTTGTTTCAGTAAAACACATAAAAAATAGTTTATGCCTTTGGCCATAGTTTACAAATAATTAAAAACTTAACTCTAATAGCTATATTACAGATTCAAATAGCATTTAGAAATAAATAACTCATAAACGAAATAAATGATTATGCAACATTCTCCTATAATCCTGCCAGCTCCTCTCTAACTAGTCATCTTGATACTGTCTTTGCTTACCTGATGAAAAATCATAATAAGGATGAGTACAAACATACTCAGTAAGAACCCTCAATCGGAGTACAATATACACAGTCCAGCAACACTAACAAGTAAATACATGATCACTCGATCTGAATACAACACAACACTAACTGGGTTATGAGATACGTTACACGACTTGGAAACATGCAGATGTCTCATTTGTGAGGCCCCTAGTGCTCTCAACTAAATATCTGGCATATGAAGTACGTTACATGACTCGAAAAACACGCATATGTTTTCCCGTCCACACTCGTGTAAACATAGACTCAAGAAAGGTGCACTATGAACAGAACTGTCGTCGGTCCTCTGCATTAGCTATGACTGCCCGTCCACACTCGTCATCTGAAGCTAAAAACCCTCCCATAACAGAATTACACAAAGATCATGGGGGCATGATCCATCTCATCCTCTATTGCCTCTAGATGATGACAAACTAACAGTTCTATTTAGGAATGACACAAGACCAAGCAACGGTCAAGGTAAGCTTGCTTAGTATCCTATACCACTGAGCGGTAAACAACAACATGCAAACAATAAATATATATAGCATAATAATGGCATCCTAGTTACATCACTAGCAACTCCATTATACTAAATAACAACTAGTCTGTGCATAGTACGATGTTACTAGGAACATATAATTGACAAGACATATAGTTCAACAGATAATTCTAAACAACATTCCACATGATACTACAAAATGCAAGCAATCTAACTAACATGTTGCACTCTTACAGATAAATCACATAGTCACGAAGTATTGCATACAACATGTACATCTTTCAATATTTAAGACATCTAATCACTCTAAGTGTCCACATGCTAAGTCACATGTGCATGCATACAAGTATCAGTTCATCACATATGCTCAAGAAGGTAAACACAAGATAGTGTATAGGGTCCACACAACCCACAGTAAGAAATCCTTACTTGAAATGTAGACAGAATGATCCTAGCAAGTCCAATGGAGTCGTCTTAACACCCTAAGCAAGTAAAACAACCAAAAACATATTAATTAGACATTGGTTCGCTAAACAGACTTAAAAAATAGACTCAGGACGTCGGTTTATCTAAAGAGGACCTAACTCCGAAAAACAGGTTTCGGGATTCGAGACTCGGTCAAACCTGGTTGACTTGGTCAATGCTGGTTAAGGATGGTCAATGCAACTAAGGTTTAAGATGATCAATTATGGTCAACCAACACATAGGAATCAATTTTATACAAATGATGTCTAAACTAGTCAAATGGTCAATGTTCAATATTCAATAAAGTCGCCAAAAATCAATCCTAACCCTCTCTCGGTCTCACCTATGAAAACACAAAGTTAGATTCAAGATTATTATTCTAAATAGCAAGATAATTGTCTAAGAGCACGAATTTAGCCTCGAGGAACAACACCTTAAATCTTGGCTATTGGTCGGCGACCACGAAGATCTACAATGATAAAAATCCCAAAATCGGAGTGCTTGAAACAAAGAAATACAAAAAGGCGATAGTATTTTGATTTGGTGACTTTCTTGATGAATCAAGAAAATCTTCAAGATCTCCTATTTAGAATCAAGAAAGATCCAATAATTTACATTAAGAAGGCTACCTTGTGCGAAAATAGAGCGAGGTAGAACAAGAGAAGCAAAACGACACAAACTTTTGAGATCGCCTAGGGTTTGCAACAACCAGGAAGAGAGAAAAATATTATGTTTCTCACAGAAATACCGGCAAAGAATTGTATTTAGACAAAAAAGAAAGATTAGAGTTACCTTGGATATTGGATCGAGGAAGAAAGAACAACGAAAACAAGATTTGAAGGTTCTTCAAAAAATGCCAACAAATCCTTCTAGAGTTATGACTATAACAAGATGATAAAAGATGAGTTTCTTGGCTTGAAAATATTTTTAAACTCAGGGTTTAAGAGAGGAAATAACTTACATTGAAGAACAATGAACGATGAAGAACCACAAACGACAAAACACGTGGAAGAATTTAAACTTCTTTTAGTGTTAGCTGCAACAAGGGTCATGGCCAAGAGGAGGAACATATTTTCAAAATTATGGGAAGGAGTCTTTGATGTGGAAAACTTAATCCAATTCTAAGATGGAGTATTTTTAAGGAAAACTCTTGGATAATTATATGGTTTAACCTCAAACTTTCTAAAATCGCCTATTTGACTCCATTTTGGCTAGAAATGCATTACCCCCTATGGACTAAAGACCATTACAACTATAAGACCTAATAAACAATTAGCACCTAAAATTCAAGGATGTGAAATTAATTATACGATTAAACTATTCAAAAATTTTGGGGCGTTACAACTTGATAGGTTACGTGGTCAGAAAAATAATCTGTCATCTGATTCACATAATGTCTCCCAACAAGTACAGAATCATCAAACAAAATTGTGGGTTTCTCTTTTCTGAAATTTAATTTTTTGTATAACCATATCATGATAATATTTTTTACACGGGTCAATATTCATATGTTTTTCAACATTTTCTTGTATTGAATGTAATCATTCATGGGAGGTTAACGATTTGATGGGTTCAGGAAGGACAAATCGAAGGATGCTGGAGCTTTAGCTGCTTCGCATTCTGAGCACTCCAGAAATATGGTAAATCATATTTACTTGGTAGTCTGTACCTTTTCTATTTGCTTGTCTATGAACTATCCTCTAAAATTTAATTGACATTTTTCACTGTTTAGGATTTAGACTATATGCGGTTTGTTTTTTTTTTCTTCCACTGATATTGAACTTTGCTCATAATTCTTGTCAATTGTAGAGTTATTTCTATTACTGAGTCGGTTCATTCTAGTGAGAAAGGAATAATAGATTCTTTAGATGGTTGGAGAGACCTTTGTATGATGTTTGAACTTTGATCCATAGTTAAATTTCACGTTTCTCTCTTAACTTGGTTAGTGAAGTTATTTTGTAATTATCTGTTCAGTCTTATTTTACTTGTTGGAGCCCCTTTTATAATTTTGTGAGCTTTTATTTTGTATTCACTTGTATTCTTTCCCACTTTTTCTATTATGAAAGTTACTAAAGAATAAAGGTGTATGAAAAACAGATTTTTTCTTTTTATGCAGATGTCGAAATTTTAGAAAAGAAATCAAATATAGCAAAACTGATTCGACCATGTTAAATTGACCTACTTCAATCAAATGAATTTGATAGGGGCTTTATTCAAGTTAAATATTTCATATCTTGATATGTATGAAATACTTTTAAAAGTTGCTATAATTAAAATAAGGATACTAAGAGTTAACTATTTACAACAAATTTCTACGAAACAACCTTGTTTTTTCTCTTGCTATGATCATGTTGTAGCCGTTGAATTATGGACATCTTGTCTAAGTCAGGATCCATAGCAATGAAATTTTGTTATTGTTTTGGGCTTGGAAGAGCATGATTAATTAGCTATTGCTAAGAGCATGTTTGGGCCACCTAGAATAAAGGAAGAATAGAAATGAGGATGATTCCTGATGCTTAGACCACCGAGAATCATTCTCTCCATAATTATTTTTTTTCAAAATTAAGTTTTTATTCTCCTCCTAACTACCTTTTATTCTTCTCGTTTCAACTTTTTATTCTTTCCATGACCATTTTCCATTCACATCATATCGATTTTTTTTATTTTATACATTATCATTCCATAATCATTGTCTTCACCTAAACACAATTATTCATTTTCTTCATAACCATTTCATTTTTATTCTCTTCTTAATTATCATTTCTTTCATAATCATTCTCCTTCTCCAAACACATCATAAATGTTTTGTTATCTAGCTTGTCAATACACTGTCCATTCAAGTCTACAGTCGTGTTTATGCAGGAAGTTCTTTCAGGTCAGGCAGAAAGTGACAATGAAAAGAAGGATTCATCATCTTCCACAAGTAAACATTCCTCTCTCCAGCTACATTCAGGTCCTCGCAATCCCAGTGCCAGAGCAGGTGGGTTGCCGACCAATTTATCTTCTTCCGAAGCAGTACGAGCATGGCCAACTTTAAACAATGTTAAGAGGACCGGCACGCGGGTTGAGGTACGTTATTTTGAGTTCTACTGTGTTCCTGTTTTAATATGCTTGTTTTGTGTTACTCTCGTTACTAAATCATTTGGGGGCTTTGGAGTGTATGGTGGAGCGTAGTTTGAATGGGCTATTATAGCCACATGAATCATGGATCAATTGTCCGAATTATATACGGTAACAACTCGAGTGAAAAAGTAATCACTATTCACCATGTTTTAAAAGGCTATTGAGACTTGCGTCTCGAGACGAGACTCTTAACTTTTAGCCTTAAGTCTTACGTCTTTGTTGGATCAAAGAGGCTTACGTCTCTATGATAATGCACTGAGGCTTAAAGTCCCTACGCATCATATAATACTAGATGAATAGTGTTACTTTTTTTTCAATTCTTTCAAATATAAGAGTTTAAATCAAATTATATGAATTATACTACTTTTACTTCTTAGACGTGGTTCATGATATTACGTATTCTTAGGCACATAATCGTTTTAGAATCGTCGATTTAATTTGATCATTTGTTGGCTTATTTTCCTTTTCCATCTCGTTTTGGAGTTTTTTATTGTATTCACTATAGATGCTTGGAGAATTCACTTATGTTTCATTCATCATTGTTTCTTATTAAAAAAAACTCATTCAAATTAGTGTGTGATATCTTATGTATTTTTACATAAATATTATGTTTTATCATACAAGTTTACGAAAATATAAAATTTTTATAAAGTTTTTAATTAAAATTGAGACTTACGCCTCCTACCGCTTCGAGGCTTATACCTCTTCAGGAGGAAAAGCCTCGATGCCGCGTTTAGCCTGTTAAAACCTTAGCTATTCGTATCCATTTTCATTTTCTTAATCACACTACTCAACATTCACGACAAACTAAGAAATTGATAGTCCATGATATAGTTACATGTACCTCATGCACAGACAATGATAATTCATGTTACATTTACATGCGCCTTAAGTATAGATAATGATTACTCATGTTATAACTACATATGGTCCTAATTAATTCACCGGCCTAAATGCACCCAGATTGTTTTGTTCGCATGTAGGTCGATTATGCATTGTAAATATGATAACATTGTCGTGCAAATTGCATATTTCACATATGTTTGCTGGATTAGTGGATACTAGCTAGCAATGGTGGTTGCTTTGTCCAGATATTATTTAAAGTATGTTTGGTAAAGGAAAATGAAAATGATTATGATAAGAATGAGAATTAGGAAAAAATAAAAAAGTGAATGATTATGTAGAGAATGAATATTTGTGTTGAGGTGAAGGGAAAGCTTATGGGAAGAATGATTAAATGTGTTTGAGGTGAAGGGAGTGATAATGAGAAAAAAAAATAATGGGTATAATGTGAGAGAAAAATAGTTACGAAAAAAATAAAAAGTTAGAAAATAATTAAGAGAAGAATAAAAAGGTGATTTTGAAGAAACGTGATTATGAAAGAAATGATTTTCAGTAGTCCAAACAACGAGAATCATCCCCTTCCCATTAAACCCATTTGATTCTATCACAACGGCGAAGATATCGTTGAACTTTTTTGTAGAGAAACACAATCATATCTATTCACTTATTTTTAACGTCTCGTCTGTCTGCAGGGTTCAAATCATATTTCTCCAGCAGTGGTGAAAGCGGCAACCAGACTCAACTTTGCAAGGGAGCGTCGCAGCCAGTTGGCAAATGAAATGACCACTAAAGGCAAAGGACTTGAAGCTCAGCGCGCAGTCCAAATTTCAGATGACACTAAAAAGTCTGAAGTTCAGCCTTTGCGAAATCCAGATGCAAGAAGGGCAACCAACAATCAACAATCTATTCAGGACTCTGATAAGAGAGCGGGAACCTAAGGCATCCAGCTCCGAAAATCAGATGCTGAGAGATAAATGAAACAACACGAAGCCAAAATCTCAGACCGTTAATACAGAATAAAAGGTATTGAACATAATGATGGTAACAAATCTATGGCACCTCCAAAGACAATTACTAGATCATACTGGTAAATATTTTTTAGATGTCTTTGGAGGCAGTTATTATTTATTTATTATTTTTCTTTAGCCATAAGTGGAGCGGTTGGGTGGCCTCTAGGCACAATTCCAATGGGCCATGTGGCCACCAATTTATATTTCTTCAATTTTTTTTCTTTTTTTCAAAATTTCGTTCTTATTATTACTTTCAGCTTTTTTTTTATGTGTTTCCATACTTAGCGTCTATGTTTTTTTTATTTTTAAAAAAGTTGTATTATATTTTTTTTATTGTTAAAAGTGTTGATGGTACACTGATTTTATTATTTGGTGGTAATTTAGTTCAATATCATGTCATAATTGATCATGAAAATTAGTATTTGACTATATTTATATGAGAGCAGTTGCGTCTTCTAAGTTGAATTTGTGGTCTCCCAATTTATACTAAAAAAAGGGGGAAAAAATATATTTATGTATATATAGACACTCATTCACGTAATACCATATTTTTAGAAAATATGTTTTGTAATTGGTTTTATAACTTTTTTTCATAACTACCTTTAGTTATAAATTAGTGAATCGAACAAAATTTTATTTGCATAATACCATATTTTAAAAATATGTTTCTTCGTTTCAAATTGACAAAATTTTCATAATTAATTTTGTTTTGTTAATATTTACTTTTTTTCAACTACTTATTATTATAAAATTTCATAAAAAAGTATTCTCCTAAAAAATAAAAATATAGAAACTAAAAAATACAAATCTAAAATATAAAAAAAATAGTATAATTAAAATAAAAAAAAAAAAAACCAAGCCTAAAAAATAATTTGGAATTTGAAACAAAAATAAAGAAAAACTATTTTTTATTAAAAAAACTTATAAATGTTTTATCATTAAAAAGTTTATGAACTTCTACAATTCTTCTACCATAAATTTTAATAAAAATATTATATCCAAATGAGTTATTAACAATTCTACGGTACAATTGCATCCAAGAGTTATTAATACAAATATTCCATAAATCCTCATCGAAACATCCCCTTGTAGTTCTGAATTGTTATGGCATTTTGAAAACGTGTGTGACAAATTGATAATGATTCTTAGTTTAAGAACTCTCTAAATCGGAATTAGGGTTAAAACAACTATAGTTCAGTTGGTATTATTAATGCATTAATATGTACTATTTTTGGGTTCGTGTCTCTCATGTTAACGTATCGTTAAATAGCTCAAAACTTATGCATGGAGGATTGTCGCTACGCCTAAACATTTATAATTGCAACAGAATCATTCAAACAAATTATAATTAAAATTTCGTACACTTAATTTTAAAAATTATTGATAAGTTCCTAGTGGCCATTGATATGGTTAATTAGTTACAAAGCTCACGAGCAATCCCCAGTTTAGAATTGACAGTATCAAACAAAATTCGATGATTCTGTTGCTGCAAATTGGCGATCACATTCAAAACAGTGTTCACGTTGTTGGGCGCTGCCGCCATCGCTAAACAAGCCAGCGAACCGGCGCTACTGTGAATCAAGCTGTTCTCCATCGGCAATTTCAAGTCCAATCCACTGAAATGGAACGTTATGCCAGGTGTCGAAACCTCATTGCTCGTTGCAAAACACGTGTCAAAAGCCCCCAATGGTGAAAAAGAACCGCCCACTTGCTTTCTAAATTCGTCCCGAACCGCCGTGTAGACCGGGTACACGAATCGGGTTATTACCGTGCCCGAATCGATGATGGTTCCCGCCCCAGTGTTTGGGTCGAATGCGAGGTGCTCTTGGGGAACCGGGACGAGGACCCGACCGACGCTGATTCCGGTTAGGTTTACGTAGTAGAGGGACGGGCGGTGTGGGTTGTGGAGGAGCGGTGTGGTTCGGATTACCTTAGGTTGGCCGACCGGGCCAAGTTTGAGTGAACCAGAGAAATAGTAGGATTTGAAACTCGGGAGGCAGTAGGAGAATATACCAGAGTAGAGTGAACCGGATTGTGAGATAAGTGAAAGTGGGCCGCGGCCCAAACCCATTAGGCCTTGCGGTGGAATGGAGGTACCGGCAACAGAGCTGATGCAGCCGAAGGAGAAATTAGGGATGACATCAGCACCCACGTGGAGAGAATCTTGAACAAGAGTGGCGGAAAATGACGAGTCACCACCGTATGTTTGGTTGAATAGACAGTCAATGTTGCCGGTGGTCGGACAGGAAAGGCCGCGAGCCTGTTCAGAATAATAATTAAATATTGAGTAAAATTTATGACATGTCCAAGCGACATCCAGCTCGGACCAAGTGGCCCAATCATTTAACTTCGGGACACGTAACCCAAAAGATGTTGCCCGGACAACATTTAAATCTTATTCCTAAAATTCAATTTAAATCATTTAATTATAACTATAAAATGTCATAATGATTGAATTAATATTACTCTTATTTTACTACCTAAAATATAAGTAACAAATTTTTTCAATCATATACACCCGCACGCGCATATATACATATACTTAATTACACACACACATATATAATTAAATTTAAAATATAATAATTGATTACGCTCAATAATAATTAAAAAAAAAAGTGAAATTCAAATTCTTTATATTTTAAACAAATTGAATTATAAAAAACAAATATAAAAGGATTTTCCGTTTCTAAAAATTTTGTCTGAATCTACAAACAGGTAACAAGTGGCCATTTTTGTTTTTATTTTTTAAAAAATAAAACAAATATTAAAAAATACATTTAAAGGGTTCAAGTAACAAAAAGACAAAACTAGACCAAAGTCAAAAATATTGAGAAAACCAAAACAGTATCCAAACTAAATCAAATTAATCTTTTGGATTAAGTAGTGATTTAACATACCTCAGCACATTGTGGTTTGGAGCAATCTAACGCGGCAAAAGTCGAAGAATTCTTCGACAAAAATGTGGTGGCAGAGCAACCGGTGCAGCCCGAGCACGGCGCCCAGGCAGCATCATTACTAGTGTCAAGAACCATATACATAACTTGACTAGGAGTACCCAGTTGAACTCTCACTACATAATTTCCAATATTAAGAACTTGTTGACCCGAGGCGATCGGAGCTGCCACCGTCTTTTGGGCCGCGAGGCTCGACAAGTAGTTGACACGAGCCGGGTCTTTCGACGCCATGTCGAAGATCGTGTTGACCCAAGATTCTGGCTTTGGTGTTGTGAACGGCGAGCATTTGCCATAGATGGGAAGGACCGAGAGATCTCCGGTGCCACTCGACGCAGCGGCGCAGAGATCGGAAGCATTGGATTTTAGAACAAGAAGGGCTAAAAAGAAAAGGTAATAAAATTTTAGGGCCATGACTCGGTGACTAACTAGGTGGCCAGAATTGAAAGGGAAAATTGAAGGCTAATGGTTACTAGAGTTTGCATGGGGTTTGGTAGATTTTATACAAAAGGTTGGGTGAAATTACGAAAATGGGCATGGGATTATTTACTTGTATGTACTGGGCTAACTCTAAGGCATGCACGTGAGACTTGAGATAATAGATAACTTTTTAGATAAAATAACATTTTTTTGTCTACGAGCTTCAATTTGTCTCATTGTTTTTGTAATAAAACTTAAAAATAAAATATATATAAATAAAATAATACTAATGTAATTAAACTGTAAATTTATTAGCATTTTGTGATAATATATATATATATATATATATATATATATATATTTTTTTTTTTTTTTTTTCATTCATTTAGTTGTTGAATATTATTATTTTAAATTGAGTGAAATGATAGAATATTAATTCTTGGTGGGGGGTGGCTCACTCGTCAAAAGTATCTTGAAGAACTAATGAATGATGAATTTCATGGTCATCTAATTAAAAATTAAAAAGTTATATTTGTCAAATTCCTCCAAATTATCTCATAAATACTTTATGAAGATATGATAAAATATATTGATTAAAACAAATTATTGAAATTTTCGTTTAAATCATCATATATATTTATATATTTGAATTGTATTCATATAAATTGTAGAAAGTGTTGTAACATAAAATATAACTCGAAAGTCTCGGAAGAGGTCGGAACCCGAACAAAGGACGAGAGGACCAAGGTCGACCCCCCGGGAGTCGGCCAAATGGAGGCCATAACCCCCAGGGGTCGGCCTCGCCATTACCAACCCCCTGGGGGTCGCCTAAATGGAGGCCACAACCCCCCGGGATCGGCCAAACAAGTCTGACACCCTCGGGAGTCGACCAAGGAAGGCCAGGACCCCCTCGGGGTCGACCCTTGTAGCTGGTTGCCCAAGGAAGGCCAGGACCCCCTCGGGGTCGGCCCTTGCAGTCTTACCCTTCTCGGGTCCAGCAACGAGTAGGTCCAT
>JBBMEG010020274.1:2059-26756 GCA_037832605.1 Cyclanthera cordifolia | reverse complement strand
TTTTTTTGAGGTTTCATCAAGTGACAATTTAATTTTTGTGAATTAAATAGAAAAAATAGAAGGCTTTGTTTTAAACATCAAAACGAGTGTCGAAAATAAAAACTTAAAAACGCTTCGCTCGATTCCCTATTCTCTTCCGCTTTCCTTTTTGTGCGTCTCGCTGTTTTTGTATTGCTATTCTTTCCTGTAGACTGAAAAGAAAAAAAGAAAAAGAAAAAGAAAAAAAATAATAATAGAAGAATGAAACTTACAGAAATTCCCAATGAAATTTTCGGAGCTTCCTCCGGGAATCTATACCTATAATCTCCATCTTCGGCCAGTCCATTTAATTGTTTCGATATCTCGTATCTGCAAGATTTCTTGAGTATTTTGATCCACATCCACCACAGTCTTCTAATCTTGGAAGCTGAAGATGCATTTGTTCACCGTAGAATTTTTGTTGGGTATTTGCTGCTAACTCCATTGAAGGTACTTGTTAAATTGGAGTATTTTTTTTAGTGCGCGTTTTTGGATATTGGGTAGGGCTTGTCCATTTTTTGGGTGTTCTAAAATTGGTGTGATGAATTTGTTTATGTTGGTTCTCTAGTTCGATTTGTCTTGTGGGAGTTTCATTGAATATGAATTAGAGTTTTCGAATTGAACATAGTTGCATAATGGATTTTGAGAGGCCAGGATTTCGTTGGTGCAGGTAAGAATTTCTGACTTTATGGGACTGCCCATCTCATGAATTCTGTGACTCCTTCAGTTCAATGGGTATGGAATGGTATGCGGTTCTTTGTGGATTAGGGTTAGAATATAAGTCTTGTTCAGTCTGGCTTTGGTGTTTTCTCGTATACTTTGTGGAATTTATGAGCATTCGGCGTATTATACTATAGATGCATTAATACTTACTGCATTAGTACCAGTTCTCTCATTTTGGAGAGAACTGGAGGACGTGGCTGGAAAGGGACAATCTTATCTTAACTTACTCGGATAGAAGTGATTTATTTTTTAATCTTTTTCATTGGTATGAGAGAGGGGTTTTAGCTAAAACTTCAGCAGAAAAGAGGAGGTATTTGAGGAAGATGAGTCAGGAGATGAAATTCATCTGCATATGACCATCGTGATTATGAAAGCCTAGTTAAGAAATTACCATTATATATAGAGAGAGTTCATGGAGGAAGATGTGTGAAATTGGAGCTTGAAGGGGTGTGAAGTTGGGCACGACGAAAATATATACCATATAGTTTGCTGTGGTTTTTCCAATCCAATTTCTTCAAAAAACTTAAGTCTCAAGATCCCCTTGGTGCAGTAAAGAATAGAAGCGGAAGAGGATAGGATATACATTGAGATTTCTAGCTGCGTGTTATTCTATGTGCTGCACTTTACCAAATAGGTGGTAATTTTATTATTTTAAGATGGTCGCTTGAGAGTCCCTCAAGAGGAGGATCGATCATGGGGATGGAGAAATATTCTTCATTTTTAAGTCATAGACCTTCTAGATACTTGTAGTTTTTCAAGTCTTGATAAAATTATTTATAGACTCTTGTAATATTTGGACTCTATTCTTATTTGGGTGTTTTTTCCACTCTCTTCAGGAGTTTGCTTAAGCGAATAACTCAAGTGGCAATGGTATATAAAACATATGTCCTCAACCAAGTGGTCATAGTTTTGAATCCCTCACCTCCACTTATTAATTATAATCGCAAATGAATACAAATTAGTTAAACAAATAAACATGCAATTTTAGATATGCAGACATACATATTTAGATAAATTATGAATGTCGATAAATGGAGCGATGAACGTCGATTGTGTTATAATAATATTATTGAAAATTAAAAGAAAACTAAAATTCAATATAAAAACAACATTAGATAAAAACCAAGAAAAGCTATGAAATCAAACAGGTACTCACACCGAAATGGTTGATGACACTTTTTTTTTTCTTTTTTTTAGTATGTGGGGAAGAGATCACAAACCCAACGCAAAATGTGATACAAAGGAAACTCGAATCATTGATCGAGTGGATGCTAATGCATCACTAGTGTGAGTTATGCTCATTTTGGCAGGCTGGTGGTGCGTTCATTTCATTGGTTGGGGATAATGCAATTAAACACCACATATGATTCGATTCTTAAAATCGGTATTTGACTCTCATTTATCTGAGAGCAGTGGTGAGATTTGTGGTCAATTCCCTCAATTTGTACTAAAAAAGAAATAGATACTCGAAGTCGTGATAGTCAACAATTCATTTGTATATAATTTTTAAAATTAACATTTAAAAATGAATATTTATTTTAAGTATTTGGTAATTATGGTTCATGAGTTAATTTAATTTTATTATTATTATTATTATTATTTTTGATTTTTAAGTTGAATTATCTTTAATTATAGTGGAAGTAAAAAATAGGGAAAAAACAAGAGAGGCAAACAAATAAAAAAAAAAAGAAAAGAGAATAATTGGATGTTAAGGAAATCCGTAAGAATTTGATTCTTAAGTAGGTGACATCGTGGATTGAACACATCCCCTCACAGTTACTCAAGACCCTGTTGATCACTAGAAAAACCCATGACATGATGGTTCACCCCAAAGTCAAATGAAAGATATTCTGTCCTTTTTCCTTGTAATATTTCTCTTGCTAATGTGACTATTATTTCTTTAATTAATGTGTATTAAAGTATTATTTACTTTTGACACTGGTATTTGATTTTAAGATGATTGTTGGTGAAAAATTACTTTTTTCTAATGTAGGTTCTATGACTAATATGGCCCTTCGAAAGTTTGTTTGTGGTGATACACCTTCAATTAACTTGAAACATTCAAGTTTCTCCATTAAGGTGCATGATCAAGTACAATTTGAAGAACTCGAGACTAACCTGATGTCGGAGCCCGATGTAGAAATTGACCATAGAGAAGTTTATTTTCTTATTATGCAATTTCTTTCAGCTGGCCCATGTCGTAGAACTTGTGGGTTGCTTTGGGATGAGCTTTTTGAACATCAGCTCTTACCTCGACGATATCATGCTTGGTATTCAAGAAATGGGACGCATAGTGGGCATGAAAATGATGATGGCTTGTCATTTCCATTAAGTTACCAACATCTAGTGGAGAGGTATGAGTATCTCTTCTTGCTAAACAATTAACTTTGCTCAAGTTTTTTTAGGAATGGATAGGTGGATATCAAAGCAGTCAATATTGCATTACTTTCGCTTTTGTTGGAGCACTGCACTACAATGTGTGTGTTGGTAGTAAA
The DNA here is from genome assembly GCA_037832605.1 of Cyclanthera cordifolia. Classification (NCBI taxonomy): domain Eukaryota; kingdom Viridiplantae; phylum Streptophyta; class Magnoliopsida; order Cucurbitales; family Cucurbitaceae; genus Cyclanthera; species Cyclanthera cordifolia. The sequence continues at coordinate 23,520 of JBBMEG010020274.1, read as the reverse complement.
GCTTCTACCTTTATACAACCCTTTGGGCCCCACTTCTATGTGGCGTTTCTAATTTTTGAATGTTTAATCCAAAATTTGAATCCTTTGTTGGTTTTCTAGTTTGTAGTTTTGGAGTCTTTCCAAAATTGTCTTTCATATAAACAAAGTTTTGGTGTCTATTCTCTAAAAGCAAGTTCCTCGTCTAAGAAATGCAAGTCTCTTTCTATGGGAGATTGAGACATGGAATTTAGTGTATTTCTTTTTTTTGTTGTTGACCGTTCTTTGTCTCTTTGATTATAATTTTTTTTATTAAAGATAATTGGGGCCTTTTTGTAGTTGATGCTTTTGCTGTTTTGGCTTCCTTCCCTTGAATCCTTTTCTTTCGGAGCTTTTGCCTTAGGATTTCTGATTAATTTCTTATTGAAAGTGGAAGGGGAAAAATACGGTTATAGTTCTTACTTGTTTCTTTCATAGCTTGTTGTCGAATATGATTCAACACATTTGAAACTATTTTGTTACCTTGAAGGTACCCACATGTCGATAAGAACCACCTGATAAAACTTTTGAAGCAATTGATACTTAACAAGGCTCCTCCATCTAGAGGCATGAACGGTGGGATTACTCCAAATGCAGCTGATGTGCCTACATTATTGGGAACGGGCACATTTTCACTTCTGAGTTGTAAGTGATATTTGCTTGCACATTTTTCTTGTCAAAGTGTTATGTTATGCTGTTGCATACTGTCATTTCTGGAGACCATTAGTGAAGTGTCTTTACGTTGTTATAACAACGTTTTTGGTCACTATCAAATTATTTGCTTGGAAGTTCTGGACTTGCCATTTTATCCTTTTGTCTTGTGGAACTACTGTTCATTTATTTTATATGCAAAATTCTTGATCACCAGATGATAAACATGAAGTAGCCAGCCATGGTCCCCCAGCACACATGCGTTGGCCACATATGAAGGCTGATTCTGTTCGTGGATTAAGTTTGAGGGAAATTGGAGGTGGTTTCTCACGACATCAGCGTGCACCGTCTGTGCGTGCAGCGTGTTATGCAATTGCTAAACCAGCAACAATGGTACAGAAAATGCAAAACATAAAGAGGCTACGAGGGCATCGAAATGCTGTCTATTGTGGTAACTTTCTATCATCACCCATCAGGATTACAAACTACAATTTAACATGTTTACTAGTTGATTTTTATCCTTCTAGCATGGATATCTGAGATAGTTTATTTACATATTGATTAATCTCGTGGGAGTGTGCCTCATTTGACCACATGCTATCAGGAACCTATAGGATCCCACTTCCATGAAATTGAGAAATTCACAAAATTAAATTGGCAATACTCGAGGCTTTTGATGTTTTGCGAGTTGCAACAATGTAACAAGTACTATTTTATTGTAACTTATAACAATGACAAAGCAGGGTCAAAACTTGCATTCCTTGCATCTAAAAAAACTTAATTGACAAGATCCCCGACGTCATAAATTATAGCCATAGGCAAGGGGTGTAAGAGACCTGAATTATTCAAACTTCCACGGGAAAATTTGACTAGTAGCACAACTTCTAGTTCTAACAACTACACAATTTTGGCAGTCAATAGAACTTGCGAGCCATGAAATGTAATCTTACCTCTACCTAAATTCCAACCCTACCCTCTCCTAAGGACATGTTATCTGGGCTTGCTTAAAGTTTTGGCTTTAATCCGACAATCTTGTATAAAAATAGCAATTTGCAAATTGCGCCTTCAAGAGTTTTTTGTTGGAACAAGAAACAAAACTTTAAATTAGTAAGATGAAAAGAAAAGAAATAAACCACACAATGAAGAGAGAAGGAAAAATCTGCAAACCTTCATCCTCCGAGCTCCCTACCAATCAAAAACATAGAACCTATATGGAAAAGACCCTTTCTTCTGGTCCCTCTTCCACATTGGTCAAGTGCACTATTTACTCTACCAATAAGCTCATCTCATACGCGGGTATAAACAATGATTATTGCTCTACTCGACTGGACTTTCTATGCTCGGACAGAGCTCTAGCCCTCCATCCTTAGAATCCTTTCCAATTTGGAAACTTCTTTGTCTCTCCAAAGGACAAACCCTCTCATTTTGCCTATAAAAATTGACAAATCTTTTAGCAAACATTCCCCTGAAAAAGAAAATGACACCCTTGCTCTCACTGTTGGTTACAACAATCTGGAGGCTCTGAAGATGATTATCAGAAGACTTTGACTATTGTTTTTAAACCACTTGAAGACACTGAAGGGGATTCTCTTGCTAAAAATGAGCCGACTATGAATCTAGAACATCGTGCTAACTCCTTCCAATTATTTGATATGATCCAAGATCTAGAACATCGTATTATAAATGTATAAAGGAAAAAGAATACTAACTAACCAAGTATTTGATAGGACTTGTAACCCCCTCTCTAGAGAATCATCTCTTGAGCCCAAAGTGTAATCACTCAAAATAGGCATGCTTCCTCCCTTACAATCCTCTTTTATTTATAACCACTATTCTAACTAACTTTCTAACCAATTGCCCAAATACCCCCTAACTATTTCTAATACAAAGCCTATCAATATCATTCCATGACTTGCCAAGCTGGGGCTCTACATCAGCACTATTCCTCTGGTGAAGAAGTCCTCTGCTATAAAGAAGAAGAAAAAGAGCACTCGAGAGTTGATCAATCTGTGTACTGATATGCACTGTTCCCCCAAGATCTCTTCTTCCTATAGGTTGGGATCGAGTCACAACGAGGACTCCCCTTAGTCACCTTGCCTGCCTTCCCTATTCTTGGTTTTGGGTTACTATCCCTGTTCTTGGTTTTGGATTAGAACATGTGTTTGATTGTTCTAACAAAAAACCTCCATGTAGGATACTAGGAGTTCATTGTATTTGGGGTGTTGTACATTTTTGTTGTTCTTGATGTTCTATTTTTTTTTTTTTGATATGGCCCGATGATTGGCCACCCTCTTATGTAACTCTCTCTTCTCTTTGTTAATCCGGAATTTTCATTTGATCAATGAAAATTTTCTGTTCCCTTTAGGAGAGAATGACGCTGAAGTTGTGTATAAAATTTATATGAATGAGGTTAAACCATCAAAACAGAGTTGTGTATAAATTTCATGTTAATGAGTTTAAACCGTGAAGACTGAGCTGTTTAAAAAGAAAAGAAATCTGAGCTGTTAAAAAAAATAAAGAAAAGATGAGCTGTTTAAAAAAAGAAAAAAGAAACTGAGCTGTTTAGTTGAGGGTTGCTACACCGCGATTCATTAACTTTTATCTTTTCAGAATTAAGTTCTATCCAACCATGTGAGCGTTCCATATAATTTTCTTGTCTAGCCAATGATTCACTTTTCTTTTCACTATTGACAGCAATTTTTGATCGTATGGGAAGGTATGTTATAACTGGATCAGATGATCGTCTCGTAAAGATTTGGTCAATGGAAACTGCATATTGCTTGGCAAGCTGTCGAGGACATGAGGTGATATTTAATTATTTGGAGTAACTCAGCACAATTCTGCATTACTTGAGTAGACTTTGCTTACATGTTGCTCTATTTTGCGCTTCAAAAGGGTGATATCACTGACCTGGCTGTAAGTTCTAACAATGCTGTGGTGGCATCTGCTTCAAATGATTTTGTTATCCGTGTTGTAAGTTCACTTTTCCGACAGTTTCATTTATGTTTACTTACGTAGTGTGGAAAAATCAACCTTTGCTTTCCATTGTGATATATTACAGTGGCGTTTGCCTGATGGGCTGCCAATTTCAGTCTTAAGAGGGCATTCCGGTGCCGTTACTGCAATTGCCTTTAGTCCCAGAGCTGCATATCAGCTTCTTTCGTAAGATTTCTTTTTCCCCTTGTAGCTTAGCCGATGAAGTAGACTTCACATTTCCTTTTTTTCTTCTTTTCTTTCTTTTTTTGTTTTTTTTTTTTTTTTGAAAAAGCAGACTTTACTTTGATGATTTAAAAGTCACAGATATGATTAACTAGGGAGGAGCAGAAATGGGATCCTTCAATCTAAAGATTCATCAAAGTTGCAATTTGATGAAGTGTCATGGGGATGGTCTTTCGTTTTCTTTTTTCTTTTTTTGTTTGAAATTTATCTGCTCTACTTTGCTAAATCCATGTGAGAGTATTTACCTAGTGGTCTTTAATGTAGTAGACAAACTGTGAGAGTTGTATTTTAATGATAATGCCTCCGACTCACGAAAAAAAGTAATGACTATTACAACCTAATAAACGGTTATATATTGGCTACATCCAGCCCATAACTTATTAACAAATCTCTAGCTACTCAACTACCTATTAGGCAACCTAACAGCTGTAGAAAATACAACTTTCCAACTGTAATAAAAGGAAATAAACCAAACAGTAATTGCACGAAGGAAACCAGCATACATAAAGACGAAGAGACTACTTCACGCTTGGATTTCCAGACATTTTTGAGAAAAGCATTGGACATTGAACAAGGAATTCTAAGTGTCTTTACTGTGGAATTAACTGAAACAGATAGCGATTGAGCCATTTTCATCTTTTTTTGAATAAAAACAATTTCATTAATGAGTGAAATAAAGGAGAGAACTCTGTTCGTTCACCTAAAGGCTACAAGAAAGATCTCCCATGGGAAATGAATACATATAAACTAAAAAGATTCAAAGGATAAATGTGTATGCATCATTTTCCTTGCAATGAACTGGGCTCACTCTATCTTTCACTCTATCTTTCATTCAAGGATTATAGCTTTTCTAATCTTATTATGCATTGGAGTAGTTTTATGTAACTAATGATAGGCTAGTAGTTTTATGTAACTAACGATAGGCTATCTTTTGTAACTATTCATTCAATCAATGGGAGTTCTTGTTTCCTATTAAAAAACTGTATGTACCATATAATGGCATTAGATAGAACATTATCAATCAAACCTTCATAAGAGAAGGGAACATCCTGAAAATTATTTCGTTTCACTTCAACCAAAATTTCATAAGAAAACCCAAACAGTCGCCAATCAAATAGTCCTCATCATTCCTTCGCAAGGATTTCCCACAAACATAGAAGAAAAGAAATCAGAAAAAAAATGTTATACCTACCAATCAAAGTCTTCCAACATAAGATTAAGATCCCAAAACTGCCATGCCAAAGGGCAGTGAACAAACAAAAATGGCCTATGGATTATGATTTTTTTTTCTTCTTAAGCGTATAGATTTATGAATTGGATTTGAACATAATGCACCCTGCTAGAAATAATGCCCAAAAGGAAATCTACAGTGCAAATGATCAAGCTTAGAAAAACAGCCATATTAATTTTTTATCTTCAAAGAAGTATCCTTTTAGATGTTGAGTAAGTATCTCGTAATGTTGGATCAACAGACCCCCAATAAGCTCCCTGTAAGAGATTTCATCGAAAAAATACCAGTAGGTTCCAAAGGCCAAATCCAAGAATCTGCGGTATTAAGACAACTGAACTGGAGTCAATAAATTAGAAAAAGTTCAAATCGTTCCTTGCATCTCCCGCTAAAACATCAGTTGCAAAGAAAACTGTTATAAACAAGGAAAGTACTGAAATGGGTACACGATTAAGCGAAGAATCTGTCCAAAAAGCAGTACAGTTTTGAGTAGAGAAAATGAGAAGTAAAAAAAACTTAATGTGAGTAGTATATTGATTGGGAGCATGAAATATGCAGCGACACAAGTTATGTGATTCTCGTTCATAACATCATAAGTCCTTGCTTTGTGGGCACTTTTGTTTTTGCTTATATGCAATCTGATAAGTGATACCACGAACCATATGCAGTGTATGCGTGTCATATTTCTTAAAGATGATATAGTGTTGCAGATTGAATAATATAGCAGCCTTCATTTTCCCCAACCTCTCTGTATTATGTATGGCTTATGTATGGCGTACATTTATGAAATGAATGAAAATGATTTTAGATTTGGCTGATGAAAATGATTTTAGATTTGGCTGATCCTTTTCCCTCTAAGCCCTTAATTATTCATGATATTTATTGACCACTAGGCCAACCCATGGTGGTTGACATATGCATAAGTTTTAGCCCTGATTGTATGAAATTCATGAAGAAATTCTTATTTTGTAACTGTATCTGACACATGGAACTTAATAGCTTATACTATCGTCCTGTGAATTTGATTTAGTACAAGTTTTAATTTCCTTGTTTCTTATTACCCCTTAAAAAAATTTATATGGAGTAGAATTTTTAGATTCCCTCATGGAAAATGTGTTAGATGCAGTCTAACTATCGATTTTTGAAAATAACTTGTAGAAAATGAACGTGTTTACTTTTTGTACGAAATCACTTCATAGGATTTCTCTATTTTGTGTAGATCGTCAGATGATGGAACATGTAGGATATGGGATGCTCGGAGCTCTTCTCAGAGTGCTCCTCGGATTTATGTTCCAAAGCCTTTGGACTCTGTGACTGGTTGGCTGCTTTTTTGTTATTAGCGATGTCATTGATATTGTTTAATTATCTGAATCACCAATCAACCTTAAAGCATAAATTGATAGGTTAGGAACACTCCCCTTCATTTATGGGTCTTAGAAGTTTGATAAATGCCCTACAAGTGGAATTCAATTTTAAATGAGGAGGAAACGACTTGACAGAGACTCGAACTCAGGACCTTTGCTTTGATACCATGTCGATTTTAGAGTGAATAGAATTATGTTCTTATTTTAATAATCGATAATTTACAACCTTACAATGACCCTCTTTAAATAGGAAAATACCCTATTCTCTAAATAATGAATGTTTTACCAAAGAAAAATATTACATGTGGAATAATCCATTAAAGGAAGAATATCAAAAAATATAGAATCAAATAATTCAACAGATATCTTGTTTGCCTAATTTATATTGCTATGTATTTTTGGCTGCAGCAAGAAACGGTGGCTCTTCCATAAATACTCTTCCTCAGAGCCATCAAATATTTTGTTGTGCATTTAATGCATGTGGAACTATTTTTGTTACTGGTAGTTCTGACACTCTAGCAAGGGTAAACTTCTTGTTTTCTTCAATTAACATCTTAATCTTATTTAGACCCTTAAATATTTTTCATGCATAGCTTCTAAGCTTTGAAGCAAGGATAGCGACAAAGGTGTAATTTGTTAATTTAAATTCATATGATCTATTATGAAACAGGTATGGAGTGCCTATAAAGGAAACAATGACAACCCAGACCAACCAAATCATGAGATTGATGTGTTATCTGGCCATGAGAACGATGTCAATTATGTGCAATTCAGGTCAGATCTTCTTATTGTATAGGTTCTTTTATATTATTAGAAATTTCTTGCTAATCTACTCTTACTATATTTCTGCAGTGGATGTGCAGTAGCATCAAGATTTACAACTGACATTGCGAAGGAAGACAATGTTCACAAGTTTAAAAACTCCTGGTGTGTTTCTATTTACATTGCAAATTCTTGTGTAGATTTTTTAGGGACAAGTTCTTGTGTAACTACAGCCTCTTGATGCTTATCCATGATTGAAAGGCTCTTAATATGTAATTTTGTTTTGGGAGGAGGTTCTCTCTACCTGACCTCTAGGCTGTTTGGCTTCCGTTTGGTGGAAAAAAATCCTTAAATAAGTAAAGAAATGGTCCGTTTCCTATAAAAAGACTCCTTGTGTGTTTTGACTTCTTGATGTAGTCTAGGATCTAAGAGAACCCAATAGAGAACGGAATCTCCAAGAACTCAATTACGAAAATTTATTAAGAATGAATCAATTGTTAATATGAGAGGGGCTACTATTTATAAGGGATTGAGGACTAACTAACTAATAGTAAAATATCTAAAATACCCCTAATTTCCCCTTGATTATAAGATGATATTGTTGACAACTGCTGATATTTTTGTTTACTTTTACCCTATTTTGGTTTGAATTTCCAATACTATATTTTACTACTCAATTTGAATCTTGTAGTCCTTGTATTAAGGTTTTAGGTCTTTCAAGTTTGCTAAGCACGCTTTGTCAAAAGTACTTCTCTGAATTACATATTTAGGTCATCATTGTATAATATTCCTTGATTATACGTTATTGGGTGAAATCTACTCTGTTCTTACCAAATTGGTGGAAAGTTTATTGAAACACCTTTGGTAACCATATGCATGTCACACGTAAAGACCCTTAACTTTTGCAAAATTTGACCTGAGGATTAAAAAATTGCTTGTGAAAAATGGAAAATAGTGTATGGATTAGTAGTTAATTAAGAAAAGTAAAAGATGGATTGTGCATTTTTCCATTGTTAAAGAGCATCTTTATTCTAAGTTTTTTTTTAATCAAAATTTTAAATAATAGAAAAACCGACAATGAACTCCTCTCGTCTTGTGAAAGCAGTGCATCTTCATCTTAAGTTCATTCCTTTGTGTTCTTCCAGGTTCACTTATGACAACATAGTTACTTGTTCTCGTGATGGCAGTGCAATTATTTGGGTTCCCAGATCCCGGAGGTCGCATGTAAGTTTTTACACAAGACTTCATTCTTTAAGTGAAGGTGTTAAATCACCAATCAACCTTGGGGTGTTTGGATAAATAATTGTAAGAGAGATTATTTTGAGTGCTTAGAAATGAAGAGTTATTTTGATTGGTTTTGAAAGAGAAATTGTAGTAATAACTCGTTTAGTTGAGGTTTTTAAAGAGTGATTACAAAAGCTCATTTTTGATAGTTCCATAAAAGCTCCAAACAAACACCAAAAGTTTGTGTTGATAGTTAGAGTATATTTAATTATATCAACATTTCTACATTTCTCGTACTTGTAGGCTTGAAAATTTGTAGAATACCCAATAAATAGAAATCAATATTAATTAGGGAGAAAATGTTATTACAAGGGTTCAAATCTAGAATTTCTTTTATTGGTACTATGTTAAATAGGTTAAGTTACCAATCAAACCCAAAATCTTAAGCGGACGAGTTAAGGTAAATTTTTAGTTATTTCAATACCCCAACAATCTCTCTGACTTCTAATGGAAATTCTTGTCAATTTTTTTTTTGTTTCAGGGGAAGGTTGGTCGTTGGACCCGTGCATACCATTTAAAAGTGCCACCTCCACCCATGCCTCCCCAGCCTACCCGAGGTGGCCCTCGTCAGAGGATTCTTCCTACTCCTCGTGGTGTAAATATGATAATTTGGAGCCTAGATAATCGTTTTGTTTTAGCAGCTATAATGGGTCAGCTTTTTCCCTAACTTCTATTTCTATATGAAGCCTTTTCTTTACCTTGCTATCAAATATATATAGAGAATGTGTCCCTAAGAGGTGGCGCAGTGGTTGAAGGCTTGGGTTTTGAAGGTGTGCTCCCTCGAGGTCTTAGGTTCGAGACTCATCTGTGACATTAATTTGTAGACACCTCTCATGTCTCCATTCCTTTGATGTTCCTAGTGCCTGACCTAGGGACGAGCGTGGTTATTCCGAGTATAGTGGAGCGAAGCTTCGATTTCCCGGTTTCAAAAAAAAAAATATAGAGAATGTAGAGTACCTTTTTATTTTCTTTAGTTACCTACTCGAAGTTGGAAAGAAAACATTAATTGTGAATAGGACTTCTCAAAAATTACATTTGTCACACCAATATTTAACCTGGGCACAAGTAGAGAAGATCTCTCTAAGATATTTAACTCTGATATTAAGTTTATGTAAAAAACAAAATATTATTATAATTCTTTAATCATTCTCTTATAATGCAATATAAAATATCCAAGTTTCTTATAATCTCTTCGGATGTCCCGAAGGGGTGCGGCGGTGGTCGAAGACTTGGGCTTTGAAGGTTTGCTCCTTTCAACGTCCCAAGTTCGAGACCCACCTGTGATATTAATTTGTAGAAACCTTCCGTGTCTCCATTCCTTTGATATCTCCTAATGCCTGGTCTCGGGACGGGCGTGGTTACCTCGGGTATAGTGGAGCGAACTTTCGATTTCTCGGTTTCCAAAAACCAAAAAAAATTCTTTGGATGGGTTCCTTTTTTGTCATTTGACTTTATTGATGAAATTATTTCCTATCTAAAAATGCAAAGAATGTAAGGGCACACAAAAAGAGAGCTAAGAAAAAAGAAGCAAACTGCAAAAAGGATAATGGATAAATTACAATAAAGCTTCCCCACAAATGTCCACAACAAAACATTCTATTGTTCTATCCGCATAAAAAAAGAGTAAGATTGGTCTTAACGGATAATTGACCAAATCTTGCTTAGAAATCTCTCAAGACCAGGACCTCTAAAAATTCTATTGTTCCTTCTACCTTAAAGACCCAACGTCTGCATGTACCACCAAAATATTCCATTCTCAAGAAGGCGAGGTTGAAAGAAAGAACTCATCTATCATTTCTATGCGACCCTTATTCTTGGTCAACCCTTCATGATTTTCTCAATCTAGCAGGTTTTTCTATGTGATACAGATTGTAGAATTTGTGTTTGGAATGCTTCTGATGGCAGCTTAGTGCACTCTTTGACAGGTCATACTGAATCTGTAAGTGGTTTTTAATTTGCATGTTTTTTGTATAACATGCTCAATTGATATATAGGAGGGAACTCTAAAATACCTGAAGGTTAGTTCCTAGAATAGTTTCACTTTCCAATTGGAAATAAATTAAGTTCAACTGTAAGAAGAGAGTGATTATCTTGACACCAAAATACATATAGTAATAATCGACTCTAGAAAATGATCAAAAGACATGAACATCATTCAAAATTCAACTGTTATTTTCCTCCAAATAAGCCATAAGAAAGCACAAATATAAGCATACCATATAAGCTTCTTTTTTCCTTGAGGGATGACTCACAAAAAACATGAAAAGAAAAATGCGTATGTCATTTGGTAGCTGTATGGACCAATCATAAGCTCCCATATTAATCATCCAGAATCTGGCACCAAAAGGTCAGAAAATAAAAGAATGAGATTGCCGTTCAGCACCTATTTGGGACATAACACCATGCCAACGAAAGGGAAAGATAAAGCATCCTCTTCCGCTATCTTTTAGTCTTATAACGGCACTACGACTCAACTCCCATTGGAATGCATTTTATGGTAATACCATAATTGGGAGGATGAAACAAGAAAATATCCTTGTAGTCATAGTATTACAAGGGTACTTTCTTACTTCATACTTGCAGTTATGTTATTACTATTTCAAGCAGCAACTTTATTGCCTATGGTCTTATGACAAGTCGATAACTGGTGAAATAGTTGTGAGAATAAAGGTTGTTTTTGTTGAGCTAAGCCAATCAAGGCCTCAAATTGTTTCAGTTGCTCCAGTGTTGAAATTTTTTTAAGTTGGGTGATTTTTCTTCCAATCTGACGAAGGAATAACTAATGATTTGTTTAGATATGATAAAGAGAAGGTTGAAACTAAAGATGGGGATGTTCCCCTTTTTTTTTTTTTGGTTCTAAAGGGTTAACTACTTGGGGAAAACCTTATTTCAGTATATAATGATTCCAGTATAAATAATCTTTTGACTAATAACAAGGAACTAACATACCCAAAACTGAATAATGCAATACCTCAACCAAATTGTAAATCATCTGTTTCTTGAAACAATCTAGCTGAAGTTAATGCTGACTGTTTTTAGAAATTGGACTTTTCGACTCATGGGAAATAATTGCAAAACCATACAATAACAATATTACCAGTTTCTATTTGTTGAGAAGATACTTTGTCATTTATTATTTAGCTCATTATGAGGCCTAAAGATATCCACTTCGCAGTTGTAAGTTTTGATATGATCACTTTACGTCCCTGACAGACCTACGTACTTGATGTTCATCCTTTTAATCCAAGGATTGCTATGAGTGCTGGATACGATGGAAAAACAATAGTTTGGGATGTGAGTTTTTGAGTCCCTTTCACTATTACGTTTGAAGCTTTTCTATTTCTTACTTCTTCATGACGACTTTCATTATTTATGATGTTATTTGATTTTAGATTTGGGAAGGCACACCTATTCGGATATATGAAATTTCTCATTTCAAACTGGTGGATGGGAAGTTTTCATCGTAAGTTCATATTGCAAGTTGCGAAGTTGATCCTCATGTGCTCATTCTCACTAATTTAATGTTCTCACCTTTGTAAAAAAAAAAGTTTTCACCTTTGTGAAAGCATTTTCTTTCGTGAAATGATTTGGTTCTTGAGGTAGTTTTTTTGTACTTATGTTTGAGAGGTTTGAATGACTGTCATGCAAGAAACCTGCATGATGGCATGATGTGCACCTTGTTATTTTTCCAGTGTCTACATTTTATCTCAATGAAAGCACGCCTTTTCATAAAAAAAAGAAGAGAGTGCTTCATACTTTAAAGGAACATTAGGGAGAACTTTTTATCACTTAGCTGATTGTCTGGGTACGAAGGATTGGATTATTGGGTACCCAAGGTGTCATAGAGATAGAGTGTTGCTTGGATGATTCCAAGGCTATTGCATTTTTTTTATTCTTTTTATATTGAGCCAGCTTCCATACACCTCAGTTAATCTCACTGGACAACCACTTGATTTTTTTTTATATTTGGCTGATAGAATCATAGAAAACATGTAACCGGATATTAAATCCTAGGTTGATGGCCACTATAACCATTGCTATGCAATAAGTTTTATGTAGTCTTTATTTGTTGACATTGAATTTCGAGACGCTTTCGTGGATACAAGGAATCTAGAATTTATGATTTGAGTGATGCCTTCTTCTTCTACGCTGGAAACAATTAAGTCCTCTCCATATTACTCAAATTGGATAGATGATCAAGAACATACTCCTATCAAATTGGATCAATTTACTATTCAGACAAAAACATGACTCTCTCTCTCTACCTTTCATGTCCTCTCGACTTTATCATCTCTGAATGAGGCTTTGACGATCACGTTCTCTGCATTTTTTCATGATCGACTGTTGTACCTTCGCGTTCCAAATTGATTATATTTATCGCATCCACGACTACTTTTGGTTCAAGAAATCGATCGGTGCAAAAAAAAAAATTTCGCTCATCCTCGATAAGGTTCTTCCATGGTTCACTTCAAAGAGTGTTTCACCAGAATTTGCGATCTTTCCCTCACCCACAAATTCTTAATCGAGACAAGAATCTAAGAAACACTAGTATGGATCAAGACACTTTCAAATTGAAAAGGATACAGTGCAGAAATCATGAAAGTTGATGGAAATGAGACGTCGAACAAGATTCTACTTCTTATTGGTAAAGGAAAAAGATTTTGGATTGGGTTTCTTCGTACTCTCGAGGCTTTCAAAGTTCTGAGAAAATCCCTCGTCCCTTTAAAAAGAGCTGCAAATTTCGGTCTCTATTAAACCTATCTTCCCTGCTTTTATTTCAAGAGGCCTTTTGTAAGCAGAACACCCTTGTGCCCGTCTTCACCTCAGCAAACTACCATCCTCCTCATTTTTTATCCTCTATTTGTTGATATAATTAAATATACCCCAACATACCAGTTTAAACTTTTAGGTTGATTGGTAATTTACATAATTCAACATGGTATCAGAGCTTCGGGTTATTAATCCCCGAAATTCCGAGGACTCCACCCAATCGGACATTTGATGATCCTAAAGAGTTGGATCCGACCCAAGCGAGTAAGCCAAAGTGGGTATTTCGAGCCATAAATTCGGATCTAATCCAAGATGACTTTCCCAAATATGGTGTCATCTTGAGGGGGCATGTTGGAGAAACTCACCTTGTGGCCATTGTCCCACATCGGTAAGGTGAGGATTCTTCAACACAGTTATAAGATAAGGTGGACTATTCCTCTCATATCTAATTGGTTTTGAGAAGGATGCTTACACTTTCTAATATGGTATCAGAGCAGGAGGTCTTGAGTTCGAATATTTGCCGTGCCGTTTTCTCCCTATTTAAAATTAAATTCTACTTGTAGGGCATTGATCAAATTTCTAAGACCCACAAGTGAGATGAAGTATTAGTTGATATAATTAAATTTACCCCAACCTACTAGCTCAAGCTTTTAGGTTGATTGGTAATTTACATAATTCTACATCCTCCTACTTATCTCCTCTTCAACTTTATCTCATTATCCTTCATAGACAACACTTCCACGATTCTTGGAGACTTATCAAAGTGGCTCTGAGGAAATTTTACTCTTCGAACCTATTCTTGTCTCGTTTTCAGCCGGATAAGGCTCTTCTTCAGTGTAACACTAAAGAGCAAGCTTCCACCATGAACAATATCAAGGATTGATTGGTGGGTAGATTTTGGGTTCGCTTCAGCCCTACATCTACTGAGTTATTTAGAGCTTCGACTTTTACCCCTAGCTATGGTGGGTGGATTCGAATTCATGATCTGCCATTGGATGAGTGGTATAAAGAAAACTTTCGATCCATAGTGATGCTTGTGATGGGTTTATATAGACAACTCGAAAGACCCTCAATCAAATGAAGTTGATGATTGCTCACATAAAGGTCAAAACAAATTCAATTGGCTTTCTCTGTGCAGCAGCTACTCTTCCACCTCCGTTCCACCCCCATACCACGGTATGGATCAATCCCTTATACTTGGTATAGGAAGACTGTACACGATCTCATTTCGTCAAAGGATACTCCCCTGAACACGACTATAGAAAGAGCCTAAAGAGAGCCACATTGAAGATGGTCTTCTGGGCTCTACTTCGGTGAACAATTCGGGGTCTTGCCCCTCACGCCCTGTTGAACCAAGAATAGAGGTAATTCTTTATGATCGTACGCCACTTTTGTCACCTATCGCCACTCAGTTAGACGTCCATCATCCTTGAAGCCCAAACTAATTAGCTCACTCTCAAGCCCACCACCAATCTATTTGAAGGACCAAGGAGATATAATGTATTGTCCCCCAAATATAAATTATCCATTAGGCATTTCATCAACCTCTACTCCTAACTTTTCAGACAATAGCCTCTCTCCCTCTTATGTCCTTCAAATATGCACTCTCTATTTAGGAAAAAAAAAGGAAGAGAAAAAAAAAAGAAAAATTCATGTACCTCCTTTGTTTATCCCCCAAACCTCTTAATAAGCTTTTTCCCTTGCCCGCACAAGCCATGTCATCCTTTGTTTCGTCTTCCTTGAAACTAAAAGGAAAGACGAAGGAACAAGGTTTTACACTTCCATCCAGCCACAGGCCTTTGTAAATGGAGTGATCTACTCCAACAACCTTTTCTCCTCTTTCGATGGGATAACTGCTCCTTCTCTATTCTTTCTTCACCAATCGAACCTAAAAAGTTTTTTGAAGTCATCTGAGCCGTTCGGCCCCATCATTCTTCCCATAAGGATTGCTATTGCTGCTGAAAAGTCATTATCAGAGTATGAGGAAGGAGCCCTTGCTTACACAGATTTGAGTATTACAACCTGGACATGGATGAGAGTGGATATAAAAAGGCATTAACGGTGGCATCTAGGCCAACTGAGGCTTATCTCATGCAAAGGAATTCACCATTGATGAGAGGCCGCGAGTTAATCTGGAAAATCTTGCTTCTCTTCTACCAATAATCATCCCCTGGCTCCAAAGCTTCGGCCTTTGTATCAGTGCATTCCTCTAGTGAGGAAGTCGACAATTGCTAGAAAGGAGTCTAGGGAGATTATAAACCTTCACTCCAATATGCACTATCCTTCAAGATCATCTTCCTCCAGGAGACTTGGAAAGAGCAGAAATGCAGAATCAACTTAGTTTTTCTCCTATTATTGGTTTTGGGATGGAACAATCATATTTGTTCCACAAAAAATCCTGCTTGTAGGATTATATATCTATTGCTCATGCTTGTTTGTTTTTCTATCGCATCATATTGTTGTATTCCTTGTTATGGCCCAATGCTTGGCTATCTTCCCCTATCTTATCTTGCTTTTCCCCCTGTTATGGCCTCATGATTGGCCTTCCCTCCCTTTTTCTTCTTCCTTCTCTCTGTATATGATAGTTATGTAATTTTCATCTTATCACTGTGTTTCATGTTTCCTATAAAAAAAAAATTGATTTGAGTGATGTAAGAGGCTGTAGTTGGATAGTATTTAAAAGGGCTGTCAAACTTAGTGTAGTATTTGACGCAGAAATTGAATATTATCTTGTCAATTTAATAGGTTCATCACTGTTGATCTTTATGTATTGAGCTGATTTTGAATGTATGGATCAGTTTTTTCTTTATATTGATATGTTCTTAATGTGAGGGATTACTTTTTTACGGCGTATCCCTGACATATGCTTATACTAAAATGTCTTAGTTTTGTCTATGTGATATAGAGACGGGACATCAATTATACTTTCAGATGATGTTGGACAGCTATATATATTAAGCACAGGGCAAGGAGAATCCCAACAGGATGCCAAGTATGATCAGGTACTTGAGTTCATTGATATTTTGTGAGCACTGCTTTGTTTCCTTCATGATCATATGTTTTCCTAATGTTTTGAATATTGATTCTTGCCATTACTGCAGTTCTTTCTAGGTGACTATCGCCCACTTATTCAGGATCCTTCCGGCAATGTAGTTGACCAGGTAGTATACCTATGTACAATATGTTGTTATTAAACTTCAATTTCTACTGGTCTGTGATAATTACTTTGAGCATGCTTCATACATGTGCTTCCTCTGTCTCTATACCATCTCTGAAGTCTGAAATGATTTCTTGTCATACTTCATTTGCCTGTGTTGACATGCCATTGACGTATGCAGTTTGTATTTGGAGTTTCATTCATTCAAAATGCGTAGTAATGTGAACCTTAAAATGTATATTGCTAGCCTACCTCACCTGCTAAGAAATATAGATCATTGCCCAGCATACCAAAGTATAATTGCACCTGTTATAATGTGTATTGATATTGTATGCTTCATGCATTATATTATGATATTTGGAATTAGTTTTGTTTTTTTTCTCTTCTTTTTTCTCGTTTACTTTTATTTTATTTCTAATGGCATCTTTTTATACTGACTGGTAATATTGGCTTCAGGAAACTCAACTCACTACATACCGACGGAATATGCAAGATCTCCTTTCTGACTCAGGTTTCGCTCTACTTCAACTGATGTTGGTGTATATTTTGAGTTGGGTATTAATTCACTGTGTTTTCTGCTTGTGTGATGAATCTTTTAGGGATGATACCTTATCCAGAGCCTTATCAAACTGCATACCAGCAAAGACGTTTAGGTGCTATGGGTATTGAGTGGCGTCCCTCTTCTCTAAAACTCTCTGTTGGGCCTGACTTCAATCTCGACCCAGATTACCAATTGCTGCCTTTGGTAGATTTGGACATGTTGATTGAACCATTGCCTGAGATTTTAGATGCAATGGATTGGGGACCAGAAAATGAAGTACAAAGCGATGATACCGATTCGGAATACAACGTCCCTGAAGATTATTCCACTGGTGGGGAGCAAAGAAGTCTAAATTCTAACTTCTCAACGGATCCGGAATGCAGTTCTGAAGACACGGGGATTGAGGATGCTCCTGCTGATGGTCTCCGAAGATCAAAAAGGAAAAAGCATAAAGCAGACGTAAGTATTGTATATTTTTCCAGTGGAGCTCTCTCAATAGATACTATAATTTCCGCCAAGTTCCTTTTCCATATTTTCAAATAGAACTTTCTTTCTTTCATCTGCTTGACTTATACTTTCTGCCAAAATATCAGATGGAGGTCATGACTTCTTCAGGAAGGCGTGTTAAAAGACGGAATATGGATGAGTATGAAGGTGATACCGTTAGGAGTTCAAGAAGTCGGAAGTCAAAATCCAGCCATAAGCTTTCTAAAAAGAAATCATCATCCAAGTCATTGAGGCCTCAAAGAGCTGCTGCGCGTAATGCCCGTAGTTGGTTATCATCAATTAAGGGCAAATCTACAGATGGTGAAGATGAATATGAGTCAGGAGGGGATTGCTCAGAAAGTGAATCTACATTAGAAGATTCGGACATTGAGAGCGACGAATATGAAAGGTCATTGCAAAACAGAAATAAGCATTCAAAAGGGAAAGAAGTATTTCTTGATGGAACCGAGGAGAGAACAAAATCTCCCGATGTTCCTGAACCACGTGTGGATGCTGGAAACAGAAAGAAGTTGATCCTTAAATTCTCCCTCAAGAATCCAAATAAGGTTGATTCTCCTTTCAACACAACGCTTACTTGTTCCACCATGGCTGATGTGGCCAGCTCATCCTCAAGGTCACCAAAGGAAGTCATCGAAACCAGTCAGACTCTGATGAGATCAGAGAGGCAAGTTGGAATTACTGACGGACATTCTGATCTGACCGATGTCTACACAAATGGGAACATTAGATGGGGAGGATCCAGGGTTCGTTCATCCAAGCGCATAAGATTTGGAGACACGATGCCTTCTGATGCATATGCAGCAATGTCTAGTTCATATCCCGACGATGATCGTAATGAAAATGTGAATCCTGTTCATGAATATTTGGAACGAGAAAATCATTTTGGTGCACCATCCCCCCATTCAAAGACGCAGAATTATTGTGAACATGAAATGGACGCAAATTTGAAACATGAAATTGACGATGCTTCTGGGAAATCTCAGGCCAATGGTGGAGACCTTAAATGTGTTAGCAACGCAAAGTCGTGCGACGGTGATGATTCAAATAATTTGAATTTTACGTTTCCTTCGGATGCAACCACGAGATCAATTCAAAATGGGACTCCTGCTTCTGAACAAACAGAAACTATTGCACCAGTGCGTACAAAGATAAGGGTGAAGAGTATTTCTTTGAATCCTGAACATTCTTTAAAGCACAGAATAGGATCCTTAGATGAAAACTCGAAGATTGATGAATACAATACCATGTCCGGAAGCCCTCCGCACCCTAATGGGCTACATGATAATGTCATGAATGGAACTTATTCTGATCATAGAAATGATTCCTCTCAAGATATAGACATTGCGAACGGTGAAAAACCAATCTCGACATTAGACAACTCATCAGAGTTTCAAGCAGCAGAGAGTAACAAAATGTTCACTGCTGTTTATAAAAGATCCAAGTCAAACAAAGGAAAGAGCAATACAGAAAGCAACGGTTGTGGCTCAGGAGAAAGTGCATTGGGCAACATTAGTCTACCTATAGATGCTGACAATCACAAAAATGTGCTTCGTAAGACACGGTCTTTAAGGTTTAAGGATCCCTCGTATGATCTAAATAATGTGGGTGACGATCTAAAATCGGACGAAGATCAAGAACCTGAATATAAATCAAAACGTTTTGGAAGTTCTTCTGCATTCAGGTCCCACGTACCAAATGAAGAGTGGGGATCAAGCTCAAGGATGACAGTTGGATCCAGATCAACTCGTAACAGAAGGGGTAGCTTTACTCAAGACATAAATCCAATAGAAAGAAGAATGTCGGTTCAATATGCCGGAAAAGGATCGTGGTTAATGATGCCTGCACATGAGGGTGGCTCCAGATATATTCCTCAGCTTGGGGATGAAGTTGCGTATCTGAGGCAGGTAACTACATCATGGATGGTTTCCTACGGCCCGATTCTTACATTACTTTTAATATGTAGTGCTAATTATGGTTTTTTCATATATTATTAATGAAATGTGAATACTTTCCTGACAGGGCCACCTAGAATATATAGATCACTGCTGTGCAAATTACAGTCACACAAAAGACATGGGACCTTGGTCTGCAATCCGAGGAACCATTCGAGCAGTTGAGTTCTGTAAGGTTGTGGAGCTCGTTTATTCCACTTCTGCAGGTTCTGGAGATAGTTGCTGTAAAATGCAACTCAACTTCATAGATCCTACTTCCCATGTATACCTCCAATCTTTCAAGTTAACTCTACCCGAGCTGACCAGTTTTCCCGACTTCTTAGTCGAAAGAACTCGGTTCGAAGCCGCAATGAGGAGGAATTGGACATTCAGGGATAAGTGCAAAGTGTGGTGGAAAAATGACGTTGGAGTAGATGGTAGTTGGTGGGATGGTCGGATTGTCTCTGTGCAGGCAAAATCTTCAGAGTTTCCAGAAAGTCCTTGGGAGAGATACACAATCAAGTATAGGAGCGATCCTGCAGAACCACATCTACATAGTCCTTGGGAGCTTTATGATACTGTTACTCAGTGGCAACAACCTCGGATAGACGATGAAAACAAAGCGAAGTTGTTGTCTGCCTTCGACAAATTAATGTCGACCTCTACGCAGGTAGTCTGCCTATTACATATTATTAGGGTGTATGTTTGATAACTATTTTATTTCGACAATTTAGGGCTACGACATCTACTTCGAGGCTTTCCTTATTTAATATCTACATCAAAACTAAAAAACAAGCTTAAATTCGGTATAGGAAGACCGTACATCATATCTTACATCTACACGGAATGAGATCATGTATAAATGTAGCTTCCATAAACTTATTCGAGTATTTGGAGGATTAAATCTTGCGTAGAGAATTCGAGTGAGAACAAGCTTAAATTTAAAAAACCAAAAACAAAAAAAATCAAATGATTATCAAGTAATGCTTAAGATTTCTATTTATATGCATATGATGGGGTATATATTCTGATGTTGTCCTTGAAACTCAGGCTCGTTATGGGATTCAAGATATGATGCTTCTCTCACTGAAGACACAATTCAAGAACAGGTAGCTTAACGAATTTCTTTTGCTATCAATTTGTTGATTCACTGAATGAGAATTCTTTATTTTAAGTAACTAACTGGGCAGATCTGTACATACGGTATTCGAGTATAATCTTGGCTTCTTGTACATGTATAGGTTTCCTGTACCATTGTCACTTGAGATAATCCAGGAAAGATTACAGAATGATTACTACCGAAGCCTGGAAGCTTTGAAGCACGACTTCACGGTGATGCTATCGAATTTCGAGTCGTTCGTGGCAAAGAACGAAGACATGTCGAAGAAAATTAGACGGTTATCGGAATGGTTTAGTCGCAACATATCACCTTTATAGATTCTTGCAAAATACAGCTCTTAGCATGATTCTAAGAATTTTGGTAGAAATCATTGACCAATGTTAGGTTGAAGAAGGAAGCTCAGTTTGGGTTATTTCTCCTGTTATTGTAGATAATTCTTTTTCCCTATTTGATTAATCATCAACGCCTTTCATTTATATCCGGAAGATTGAGGTCAACAAGGAAATTATAGAGGGAAAGGAGAGAGGTGTCATTTTTCACCCTGATTAATTTGTGTATACAAGAATATTTAACATACACTGCAATAACAAAATGAAAAAAAAAAAAAAAAAAAAAAAAAAATCAGTGTTCAGCATTACCAATGTCTGATTTACTTAATTTTGAAACTATATACAGATCAATATGTCACTATTTTCATCAAGGGCAATAATTAACTAATTATCTAAAATAAATAATTGTAATCATTTTTTTATTCTTTTTATATAATTTTTTATTTTTCTCCTAACTATTTTTCTCTCGTAGCATTCTTATAATAATTATTATTATTTTATAATTATTTTCTTCAGTTCAAAGACAAATAATCTCTCTTCAAAATCTTTATATTTCTTATTCTTTCTCTATTCTTATTTTTCT
>JBBMEG010020263.1:0-26758 GCA_037832605.1 Cyclanthera cordifolia | reverse complement strand
ATTTTTAGGCTACTTAGGCACTTTAATAAAAAGTCTTGCCTTTTTCACCACTTTTTGAAACCTTTAGGTTACTTAGGAACTTTTTGAAAAAGTCTCGCTTTTTCACCGCTTTTTGAATTTCGTAGGGAACTTAGGCTCTCTTAGAGACTCGTCTTTTCCCTAACTTAGTTAATTTGTAGATTACCTCTTACTTTAACTGTCATGGACCCTTCGTCTAACTACGAGACCGATTCCCTTCACCTTCGGGCTTCCTCCTTACTTAAGAGGACTCGACGAAAAACCTTGGTGGTGGGATCAGGATCTTAAATGGCAGTGTCCATTTTGACTCAGAAGGATTTGGACCGCCTCAGGACCCAATTCCTTATCCCGGCCTAAATCACCCTTCGGCTTCCTCTTGCTTCGGAGACGTACGCTCATCCTCCTCTGGGCGAGGTGGCCCTCTACACCACCATGTTCGATCGAGGAGTTCGGCTTCCTCTCATACCGCCTCTTCAAGAGTTCTTGGTATGACAGGGCTGGCTCCAGCGCAACTGGCTCCCAATGCCTAGAATGTCTTCTTTGGTGTTCACGGCCTTTGGGTGCACACTGGCTTCAAAGGTCTCTTTAGCGTCGAGACCTTCTTTCGCTCTATCATTTCTACCAGCATCTCGACGTCACCGTGGGTTGCTACTTGACCCCCAGAAGCAAGCTTTCTCCTTTGGTGGGGTGCCCCAACTTTCAGAAGGGGTGGAAGGAGCGCTGGTTCTTTGCTAGAGGAGTTTGGGCGGCTCCAGGCGCCGATGCCTCGCTGGCAACTCCCAGTGTCTTCGGGACATACGATACGTTTACTTTCGCTTTGGCTTTATCTATCTTTTGGCACCGTACTAACTTTTTGTTTACAGTGCACAGGAAACTTAATCCTTGTTCCTGGGTAATGAAGTTTTACGAGACTGTTATGTCTTACCCCGAGGAGGCTACCCGCAGTGCGGAAACCTGACCACAAACTCCCTGGCACTGTACAACCTCCTTCCTGCTTCAGCTATGCCAGTCGATCCTAACTCGGAGTCCGCACTCCCGCAGGAGGAGTCTGCTCCAGGTATGCTACTTACTTTTTCCTCTAACTTTGCATGCCTCGAATACCGAAAATATGAGTTGACACCCTTTTACCATGTTTAGTGACCATGGAATACGAGCCTTCGGTGAGGCGTGCCTTCGACACAGTGACGCGTCAAACGTCTCGCCCCCCTGCCAGGCCTCCCACCGATGATACGGTGGACCTTACTTTAGAGGGCTGCTCTCTCCCGCCTGGTAATGACGAAGACCTTCCTTTCCCCGAAATTCCAGAAGACTTGGAAGTGGGGTCGGACCCGGATTTTGACGATCCAGTCTTGGTTTTGATCATCTTCCTTCCCGGCTTGGGTCGACTCATGCAGGCTTCGAACGCCAATACACGGCCTTCCCTCTGGCTTCGAGTCCTACCTTCTGTCAGGACCACACTGTCCTACCTTGGACTCCTAGGAGGAAAAGACTCTGGCTTCCAACTTGTGGAATCAAGTAGGGTCTTCCTCAACTACTTTTCCCCTAGGAGATGCCTCCCAGGTCCTGGAAAAGGAAGCTCATCTGATGCACGAGGTATAACGACTCCTCTTTTCCCAGCTATACTTTGATTTTGAGTACGTATACTAACTTGTACTTTTGGTTTCTGCTTTGCAGGCATTTCTGCACTTTGCTTCAGCTTCTCGTCATCTCTCGGAGAACTTGCGTTACACTCGCTCTTCCTTGTCTACCAATACTGACAAGCTTAAGTGGGAACTGGCACAGGCTCGGGAAGCTCAGCGAGTCGCCGAGGCTGCCTTAGCCGCCTCACGTACCTTTGCTGAAACAGCCCGAAATTTAGCTGCCCGTGCACGTCAAGATGATTTGGCTACGATCGCCCGCCTTCGACGAAAGTTGGCTTCTACTGAAGGGAAGCTCAAGAATGTTGCGTACTTGGCTAACCTTGTGAAAGGTTCTCCTGTCTTTGTGATTTTGGAAAACAACGCCGGCGAGGCTGCCATTGGCTGGGCACTGGACCGAATCCAAGAGAGGGTTAGCTATGGCAACCTTCTTCCTCTCTTTCGATCACTTTGTTCCAGCACCGCGGAAAGAGTCCCCGACCCTTCCCTGCCAGCCTTCGAGTCCGGACTTTCTAGTGATCCAGCCTAGGCTGCCTGTTACGATTTTGGCATATTTCAGGGTGTGCCCGACAGAAGTCAGGCTCTTCCAGCCAGGACAGCACCTGCCCAAACCGGACTTGTTCGACCATCTTCCAGCAAGCGCAGCTCTGGAGGGCCTTGATGACTTTTACCTTGCAGTCTTTTTTCCTTGTAGTACTTTTTACCTTGTAGTACTTTTTAACTTGTAGCACTTTACTTTTTTTCCTAAGTTTTAACTCAGGAACTTTTATTCGAAGGAAATGATGAACTTTTCTTGCTTCTTTCTTTTCTATCTCATATACCCCCAATTTAAGTTTATGAAAATTAGATCAATATACTTAAATTAAGATGGACAGAATAAGAAAAACAACAATTTTTATTCATCAACAACTTGAATTATAATCTATCGAAAGTACTTTTTCAAGTGTTAAATCGCTCCAAACATGGAGGACTTTACTGTTGTAGGTTAAATTAGTGTCACCTCATCGACTTCGTGCAGCAGTTTGGCGAGGACGCTAGACTCGTCTAGGACTTTTTACCGGCACAGTCTTGTTCGTCTAGGACTTCGTGCAGAAGTGTCGGCTTTGGCACTTTGGGACCCGAGTACTTACTTGTCATGTACCCCCACATGTGCTGTCCTTTGGACAGCCTAACCTGACATAGGTCCCTTTTCAACGACCTTCTTTTTTAGGGACTTTTTACCACGCCTTGTAGGGCCGTGTGGTAGCATTCCCTAGAGGACAACTGTTCACCTCTGACTTGACCTACCCTCGTAGGAGTAGGGAACTTTATCACTTGATGGTAGGTTGACGCGACTGCCTTCAATCCATGAATCGTAGGTCTCCCCAATATTGCGTTGTAAGCAGAATTGTCGTTCACCACCAGAAAATTGACGAAGTGTAGGACTATGTTGTCCCCTTCGCCGAAGGTCACTAGAAGCTCAACCGATCCTTCAGGGATCAAAGAGCTCCCGCCAAATCCGACTAGGGGCGTCAAATTCGACTTGAGCCTTTCCCTTCCCAGTTTCATAGCGTCATAAGCTTTCATCGATAGTACATCTATCGAGCTACCTCCAACAATGAGGATCCTCCTGACACGGATGTTAGATATGATCAGGGACACCACTAGTGCTACAGCCTCCGTAGTAGTGAAGCTCAATTGCTCGCCCACCACTTCCATTATCCGCACTTCTTCAGCCCTTAGGGTGCCTCTGGCCTGCCTCACTTTGTCCTTCCGACTTCGGTTGGACCCTCCACCAGCCGACCCTCCGATGATGGTTCTGATCTCCAGCGGCGGTGGTGACTTCTCGCCTCCCATTTTCTTGCTAGGGGACTCAGATACTTTTTCTCCTTCTCCCACGTACTTGTCCAACCATCCTCTTCGGGTGAGGGACTCTATGGACTCTTTCAGGTCATAGAAGTCCGAGGTAGCGTGGCCATGGTCCCAGTGGAATAGGCAATATTTGCTTTAGTTCTTTTTGTTGGATCCTGCCTTAATACAGCTCGGCCACTTCAGCTTCTCCTTATCTTGAATTTCCATCAAGATATGATCTAATGGAATGGCCGTATGAGTGTATGTCTCGAACCGACTTAGGGGTACCCCTCACCGTTCGACCTTTTCTTTTTTCACTGGGCGCTCTTCCGCCCTTCGCTTTCGCGACTCCTTGCGATCAGCCTCGCGACGGCTGTCAGACTTCTCGCGCTCTAGAAGGGAGCGCCTTCCTTTCTTGCTTCCTCTGGAGTTGACCAGCTCCCCTGCACTCATGTACTTTTGTGCCCTGGTCAACAACTCGCATAAGTGAATGGTGCCTTTTTCCCTAGTGACCACAGAAATCTTTCATCCTTGAGTCCAGTGACGCCTGTTGCGAGAGCCGTAATGTCAGAATACCCTTCAACGTCCAGCGCCTCGCTGTTGAAGCGGGCAATGTATTCCTGGCTTCTTTGCCTCACGGTAAGCAAATGTGTGACCGACTTCTTCTGATCTCGCCCTTCTAGGAACTGGGTGACAAGCGCCCTGGCCAGCTCCCTAAAGGAGGTGATGGACTTACGCTTCAGTTGCCTGAACCATCTTCGAGCTGGTCCAGCGAGCGTGAATGAGAATGCTCGGCACTTGATCTTTTCCCAGACTCCATGTAGCTCCATCCATGCCCGGTAGGAGTCCAGGTGTTCGACGGGATCTGTAGACCCATCGTATTCCTTGATTGCAGGGAGTTTAAATTTGGATGGGACAGACTCCTCCATGATCTCGTCGGTAAATGGGGGATCGACCTGGTCGACCAGGCTGTCTAGGTCCAATCCGTCTTGGTCCTGTGCCTTATTCATGCTCCCCAACTAGTCTTGGAGTAGACGAAGTTACGCCAACCAAGGTTGTGCCTCGCCTCCGTCAAACCCCGACTCTTTTCAGCGTTGATTGATTACATCCCTAAGATCTGTTTCCAAGTCTGATCCCGCCGTACGGGCACTTGGAACTTTCCAAGGATGCGGGGTGGATGACCCTCGGGTGGTGCTCTTTGGTTGGCTACTCTAGACGGACTGTGTCCGAGAGGACTCCGCACTCTTGATCCAATCCTTTGGTGGACCAAATGTTCTTTCCTCCGGTCGTTATCGCCCAGTCGAAGTCATTCGACCGGTCTTTGGTGCCAGGAATGCACCTTTTTCGGCGCCTCCGTGGCTAGGGCTTTCCCTTTGGCAAGGTCCCGAACCAATAGAGCTGTTTTCTCTGCCACAGCCTTTTTCTTGGCAGGCTATTGCTGCATTACCTCTTGCAGCGCTTGTTGGTTCCCAGCATTAGCTACTTGAGCCGGAGGTGGTTGTAGGAGCAATTCCACCAGGCGACTTAACTATCTGCCATTCCTTGTACTCGTTCTTCCAAAGCATTGAACTTTGGATCTGCATGCTCCAGTTCTTGCACAGCTACCGCACCCTCAGGATCCGGGTGGTTTCCGACATGAACAACGTTCTGTTCTCTGGAGGCAATTCGCCTCGGAGCATGCTCGACGTCCGATTCATCATCGACACCGTGGTGGTGGCCGTTTTCAACATTCGACATTTTTGCAGGAAAATGGAGTGGAGTTTTTTAGCGTTTTAGGTAGAACACTAACGTCCCCACAGACGGCGCCAATTTTTGATGCCAAAAAATGGTCAACGGATATCCACAGTAAATTTGTTTAGCTGAGAACGAAAGGGCCTGCAAAAAAGAAAATTTTAGGGCACACCGATGTGGTGTGAACCACAGGGCCTCCGATGCCTAAGTCAAAAAACGGATTTAGGTAGAATAAACTAAAGCACAAAGAATGGCTTAAGGGTACTTGGCTTAGGAATCGCCCCTTGAAAGGGAGGAATGATTTGACTTTTATAGCAGCCGGCCTTGTAACCACTGCGACTCACTTATGGCGATGTAACGGTCGGCCGTTAGAAACGTCTGTCATTAAGCCGGGTATGAATACCGCCGTAACTCTTGGCCGTTACCCTTTAAAGGTGTAATGGTTTGTTTTTGGACTCGGTCGACTCTTCGGAGAGTCCTGACCTCCACGGTCGACCCAATGGGGCCGACCTACTCGTTGTAACGGGCGACGCCATGCAGTGCAACGCCTCTAAACGTTACTTGGACTCGGTTGACTCTTCGGAGAGTCTTGACCTCCACGACCCATCCACCCAGATGAACCTACGCGTTGCTGGACCCGAGAAGGGTAAGGCTGCAAGGGCCGACCTCGAGGGGGTCCTGGCCTTCCTTGGCCGACTCTCGGAGGAGTCGAACTTGTTTGGCCGACACCGGGGGGTCGAAAATGGACTTGGCCGACCCCCGGGGGTTGTGGGCTCCATTTAGCCGACCCCCGAGGGGTCGGTGATGGCGGGGGTCGTGGACGTTGGCCGACCCCCTGGGAGTCGATACCTCCATTTGGCCCACCCGGGGGGTCGACATTGGCTCCCTTGTCCTTCGTTCGGGTCCCGACCTCTTCCGAGTCTTTCGAAATATTTTTAGGTTATAACAATATTATTTCTTCATCTCTTAGTTATTGTAAGATTTCTTATTGATGTAATAGATGATTTTTGTTGCAATCTTATATTATTTTCTTCGTCTCTCAATCGTTGTAAGATTTCTTTGGTAATAGATGATTTTCGTTTCAATTTTAAGAGAAATTTTGTTTAACAATATCTTCTAAAATTAGTAAGATGTAATATATATAATTCAAGTAAATTATTATATTTTCTCATTCATAATGGTTTATTACATCATTGTTGTTATTATTGTTTTATCTACACGCATTTTTTTTAACGAATATACTTTTTTTGTTAAATTTTATTTGTTGATTTATATTCTTATCTTATTATCTTAACAATAACGTTGGAAGAAAGCTCATTTTTAGACAATTTTTAATTGGAATTGCAATCTATTGTACTCGTTTTTTTGACAATAATTGAGTAGGCACCTTTTTAAGTAGTAAGGTTGATATTGAAAAAAAAAAGAAAAAAAAAGTGTGTATATATATATATATAATAAGATAAATAAATGAATATAAATTTTTTTTTGCTTTATTTTACACCAATTTTATTGGTTGGAAAAGGAAAAAGAAAACATTTTTCCTATCTATTCGATTAATCTATCCATTATTTTTAAACAAATTGTTTATCTTATCTTACTTACTTAACAAGTGGCTTGAGCTGGAGAATCATTTTTAGAATATTTTGTCCAAATTGTTTTTTACAATTTTAAATATGTCACATAAAAAAAAAAAAAAAACTCTTTTTAAGCAGTAAGGTTGATTAAAAAAAGAAAAAAAAAATCCAAATTTGTTTTTGCAATTTCAATAGCCACTTTTTTTTTAAATCTTTTTAATAATCTCAATAATAATAATAATAATAATAATAATAATAATAATAAAACTCTTTTTAAGCAGTAAGATTGCTTAAAACAAATGCACGTATTAATCAAATTTGACACTCACTTTTCTTCTTTTAATTAATTTTATTTATTGTTTTTAGTCATTATAATGGTTTATTCACCAAGTTGTTAAAAAACGTGTAAAAATAAATATGTATACACTATTTCCATCTCTTAGAATACATTAACCTACCAAATTCATAACCACAAAAGTAATAATTATTATACATTTCTATTCCCTATAAATAATTGCATGCTTTTTAATACTATTTTAGCAAATGGTGATTTTTGTTAGTGAATTTCATTCATCTAATTACAAAATTCTTAAGTTGTTTTTCATATATATATATATTTTTTCAATTGCTTCAATATATTTGTTTTATTTTTAAGTTTTTGTTCTATTCTATGATTTTTATATAACATCATAATGCAACAATATTTTAGCCCGTATTTAAATATATAATTGTTTAATTATTCAATCTTATTTTAATATACTCTTTATTATATATGATTCTAAAATTACAAGTGTCATGAGACAGTGCTAATACGAGATTTGATTTTTACGAGACACTTGAGAGTTTAAAAGTAAATGGTATATGCATAGTCAATAATTAACACATCACACAAAATCATTGTTATATCATTTTCATTCGGTAAATTTCTTTAGAAAGCCAAATCTTTTAAATTATGTTTTTTATCCTCTTATTTTTATTATAATTTCACTATGTCTTTATATATATTATTTTAATAACAATTTTAGCATTTAGTGAGCCAAACATATTTATTCGGTTTAATTCAATTTTTTTTTTATCACATATCATAATCAAGCTATTATAAATGTAATTTAGTGTGAGAATCAATTTTTAATTGATATTTTCTTAATTTCAAATATATCGGTTTAATTAAAATATTCTTTAATTTTAAAAATTACAAACAATGTCACTAACCATAAAGAATTCTTTTAGAATCGGTAACATTTACCCTTACACATCTATATTTAGAACTACTCTGACATTTTCTACCAAATTAAATTTATTTGTGAAGTGTACTTTTTTTTTTTATTCTACTTCATATCATGCTTTTTATTATTTTTGTGAATAATGTAATCTAATGTTTATTTTAATATATTTTGTAGCATTATTGTTTTTTTTTTATTTGTTCAAATATTACTTTCTAAGTGTAAGAAAAAAAGAGATAATACATTTTTGTATATGTATTCGATGTTTCAATAATAAACAATTTTTAATTTATTATATAATTAATTATTCATTAAAGTTATTATTAATTAACAATAAAAATTGAACCTAAAACTACAATTACAAATAAAACTGAATTATAATCTTTTACATGTGCAACACATGTTAGTATTTTCTAGTATATCAAAAGTTGTATCTACATGATTCATTTGTTTACAATGTACGAGTAACATGACCTATTTTTTAAAATTTTATTACACCAAAAAGACTAAATTCTATTTTTCAAAACCACAACGACTAAATTTTATATTTTTCTAAATTATAAAAACTAAATTATATATTCTCCACGTGATTAAACTCAATGGTTAAGGCGCTATAAACACAAAACTCTATATTTTTTTCAAATTATATTTGACCAAATTTATAATTTACCCGAATAAAAGATTTTATCTCATAAGAGAAATGCCCTTCATTGAAAACAATAACATGTTAGTCTAACATTGGATATCAATCTTGGACATAAATGAAACCACTATTTAAGTGGAAACCAGTCTTTTCTACGAACTACTAACCTTTCTTATAATACCATTTTGATTTTGAAAAATATTAATTAGTCGTTAAAGTTGTTGAGCCAAATATTGTGTACTCAATTCTATTTGACATTTGTGTCATAACAATTTAATATTTTCTATATTACTATTTCCTTACTTTTTTTTTTTTTTTTATAGACTTATAATTAAATTTCTTAAATTTTATAAAGTTACACATTTATAATGTGTTCATCCTTGCCCCTATTTTCAACATATTTATTTCTGTCTTATACCCTTTTTTTGTTTTCCTCCATTTGTCAAAAGTTAGAAGCTAACTCTATGATAAAGAATTCAGATTTGGAGTTATTTTATATAATTCTAAGAAAATGATTCGTTTCAATCTCTATTAGTAAGTTCTAACACACAGTTGTTATGCACCAGGTTAGATGATGCACGTGAATGAACAGTGCCGCATTTAAATGAGAGGAATTGTGAGGATGGACGAGTGGCTAAAGCTCTCAAAACTATTTAATTGCCTCTTAAATATATTGATTGAGCCGCTTCACATCTCTAACCTTTCTGTAACAATCAATTGCTATTTATTTTCCTTTTCATTTGAAATTCACGATTAAGAAATGTTTAAGAGAATTTATGGTTAGTATCTATACAAATACATGATATCTTCCTTTTCAATGGCCCGGCCGTAGGAATTCTAAAGTTAAAAAACATATTTTACTTGGAGCAATTCTAAGTTGATTGACCTCTTGAGAATTCTTCCTAGGAAGCATGTCAATAAGGATAAAGTACGTTAAAAGGACACCGACAAGTGCAATAGCTCAGCAAAATTAGTGTACACCTAATGACTAATAGGTCATGGGTCCGAATTCTACAAATCCCAATTGTTGTAAACTAAAAAAAGGCATGTTGTAAGGACACATGTGATTTGTTAGGTTAGTCTTCGCTCTAAGAAATGATTCAAGAAAAGTAAGTAAATATGTAATCAAGTCATATGGTATGCATTGAAATGTCGGTAGATAAGTAATCAAATTCGAATTCTAAATCTTCATCCAAATCTTTAGCCTCATGCATTACAAATAGTATCAGAGTAAATGATCTTTGTAGGAAACTTTCACATTTTGTTTTTTTATATGACCCTCAAGATATATTTTTACTAAAAGCATGGTTCTTGCTTAAGTTTGTTGTTTCTTACCAATAGGAATTATTTTTGTAATTCTACCCCTAGGATTAGAATGAAAAAGGAAAAGTGTTGGCATTTGAGAGTCAACACTCCCACGCGCACAAAACACTCCTCCTTACATCCATATCCATATCCATATCCATATCCATATCATGCCCCTATCGAGAACCTAAGGCCATAGCCATTAGCCTTTCTTTTGATGACCTCTTTGTCGCCCCAAGCACCCTATTTTGTTCGCTCAATCATCTGATGAGCACCTGCCGATCAATCTTACTGTCCTTCTTTTACACCTCTCTCACGCTTAAAAACAACCATCAAGAACCCTTCGCTCGGCCACCATCTTTGTTCTCATACAGTCTTTTGAGATTAGTGATGGCCTCCACAATCTTTAACATTAAGCCGCCCATTCCAGTGACCCCCAACTTGTGCATACCACATCTTATGCACCTTACTTAAATTATGATTAATGTTTGGCATCGAACCCTGCAATGCACGCCATGCCTTACACCTCTGTTTACGCGCGTGTACAGTATCTTGTTTGCAAAACACCTAGCCGTGATAGCCACGTATGCTCGTTCAATAGTAGTCCCTATTCAACAAACATTCTGACAACTCTTAAGTTGTGTGTGACCTTATGCTACGTCAATCATCGATTTACATATCATACCCTAGTTCTTTCTAGTGGGTAGTTCTTTTAACTTGAATGTATATTGTCTCGTTTATTTAAGGTTAACCTTGATTTAGTCCTTTTGATAGGTTGAGTTGCGTCATGCTATCGAATGATTAGGATCTTGTATTCGAGTTGTTCCGAAACTTCTTGTCATGTAAGAATCTCTTACGAAAAGTTGCGTTCACGTTGTGAACTTGTATGCATTATACATACATACTATATATATATGTTGCGTGATACTTATTTGCTTGACTTGTGAAACTCATTGTATGTAGATTTCTGGTTGTGTTATGTTGTGTTTGGTTATTGTTATGGTAGACAATTCATATTTATGTATGTGGACTTAGGTTATGGATATCTTGAATTCCAATATGTTGTCTAGTGAATAGACAAGGGTGATGAATGAGCTGCTATAGGTTACGTTTGTGAACACCTTAGCTTGTTAGTGAGTCGGGTTTTTACAGAAACACTAATTCATGTGTATAAGAACACTTTTGGTAGATTAAAATTCTAATAAGAGAAGAACACAAAAAAACTCAATAGATCAAGGTGAGTCATACTAAGAAAGATAATAGAAACAAATTTACTTTGATAATCAATATTAATGGTAGTCTATATTTGTACAACTCTACCAATAGTGTAATCCCTAAATGAATAATTCTACCATGCAATTGTATAAACAGTGTAATCCCTAAATGAATAATTCTAGCATGCAATTAATTCTATAAAAAAGAAATGTAAATTAAATTAAACTATGGAAATTAAATTCCATTCAACTTTCATAAATCTACACGTTAAATCCAACCATTAAGGCGTTACTCATACACGTTAATGTGTGAACTAAAAAACAAGGAAGAGATTCGAAAAAATTGAGAAGTTAAATAATGAATACCATAAATCGAAGATTTAAACTGAATGGGTAGCTTTTATAATGTTGTAGCCTTCGCATGAATTAAATGAGGTTCCCTTTTGAAGTTGCTCGCTTCAACTCTACTTGATTTTTTTTTTTTTTTTTTTAATTAATAAAGTTGAATGTACTTTATCTATAATTTGAGTTGGGTTAAAATATCATTTTTTTTCCGTCAATTTTAGAATTTATTCTATTTTGGTCAACTTTTAAATGTTCAATTAATTTCGATCTTTAGATTTTGTTATTTGTCTTGTTTTGATTATCGACTTTCAAATATCTAACTTTAATTCCTCGATTATCAAGAAAATGTTTAATATGGCCTTTTAACTCAAATGACTTTTTCTTTCTCTTCCGTCTATCATCATTTCTCTTTCGGTAAATTTTATTTTCTTCCATCCGTATATTTTTATTTTATTTTCTTTTATACTATTTATTTTTCTTTTTGGTTTCATGGTAGACTATGAAACTTTGAAAACAAAAAAAATGACAAATATAAAAATGATTATTTAGGAAAACGATCATTTACACCCTAATTTTTTATGTTAAACAATTTGATGAGATGACTTTAAGAGAGACTGAAAGAAAAAAAGTAAAAAAAAAAAAAAAAAAAAAAGTGCATTGAAAAGAGATAAAATTTGTTGAAAGATAAACGATGATGAATGGATGAAAGTCTAAATAAATAAGGAGTGAAAACAAAAAGTTTTACCAAAAGGACCATTTTTTTTTTTTTTTTTGATTGTTGAGAGGCTAAATTTAAACATTCAAATAATTAAAATTGAACAAACATAAAATTAAAATTAGAAATTTACAATACTAAAAACCAAAATGGAATAAACCGTAAAGTACAGTCCACCAAAATTATATCATTTCTTTGAGGTATTGAAAACTACTTTTCATAAGGCTTGTGGGTGATTGGATATTGGGTTGAGAGAGGCGAGAAGAGGAAGAATTCAAACACTTTGTCTGTTTTTAATACATCACAACTTCTTGTCAACTTCTTCTCGACCTCTCTTCAACTTTTCTCTCCAACCTTCTATCAAATTTCAAATCAAACTTTATATTAAATTTAATCTAAAATAAATACATTATATTTTAAAACACAAATCTCAATCAAACTTTATATTAAATTTAATCTAAAATAAACATCTTCTCTCATAAAACACAAATTTTAATAAATAATTTTACAATATCTTCTCTCTCAATTAAAACCAATTTCCAAACAAATACTTCATATTCTTTGACTTATTCAATTTTCTCTTCTTCTTTCATTTTTTTTTACTCTCCTCTTATGAACTCCAAATTCCAATCGCACCGAAATCATTTTCACATTTCACACCTCCAAAATATAGAATTAAAAATATATAATTAATCTTAAGTTGATTACTCGTGTTGCCGACTCTAAGTTAGGTTTGAGAGCCTTTATCAGCTAAACGAAATCGAACCTTCAGGAAATCTCTACCAGCTTTCGGTTAAAGTTTGAGACTCTAAGTTAACTTTAATTGACTATGAAAAAGTAGCATACATATTTTATAAATGTGGTTTATGAATTTTGATAACATATTAGTAAGTGCAGGTATTTATCTCAAAATCAATCGATCAATTTAAGACTATGAGACGAATAATTCACTTATGTTATAAATGTTAAGATATTTCTTCACTTTTCAGATAATTCTTTAACATTAAATAAAGCATATTTTTTATATAAAAAAAAAAATTAAATCTGTAATTTAAATATCTCCTATTCAAAATTTTTATCATAATTGATGGATAAATATTCTTCTTTACTATGTTTTTTTTTTTAAATTAAATGAAATTTAATTATTAACACATCTCATATATTAATTACTTTTTTTTTTTTGTCTTATGACAACAAATTTCAATTCATATATTAGTCATATATTTAATAATTAATTTGGACACATTAAGTTCATTCTTCAATAGAATCAAACTATATTGTTTTAGTGAATTAGCATAAGGACCTTATAAACTTACAAACATAAGCAATAATGAATGAAGATTGAATTAATTAAATTTAGCCTTTATTAGTTAACAATATAAGACATTCTACTAAAGACTTATAGTCGCTTATGCATTATATGATAAGTTATGTCAACATATATATAATCAAGAGTTAATCATAAATTTAATCTATGTGGCTTCACGAAAGTTAGATTTTAGTTCTCTTGTGGTTTAAAAATCTAGATATTAGTCCCTAAGATTAGGAGAAATATAGAATTTAGTCCCTATAGTTTGGAGAAATATTGAATTTAGTCCCTATGGTATAACGAAATAGAATTTAGTCCTAATTATGGTTTGATAAAACTTAAAAAATAGTCCATATTATTCGTAAATCGTTGGCGAATTAAGTACGTAAATGTGATGTATGAATTATGTGTTTTTTGTTCAATCAATTACTTATCTCACACTCTCATCATTAAATACAAAAATAACTAACTTCTACATATTTTATTCACCGACAATTATGAACGACAGACTATTTTTTAGATTTTATAAAACCTTTGGGACCAAATTCTAATTTTTCGAACCATAGACGCTAAATTGTAGATTTGTCCAAACCATAAAGACTAAAGTCTAGATTTTTAAATCACAAGGACTAAACTCTCCTTCAAATCATAGCGAAAGGGTGAAGCTTATTGTTCAAAACCTACAACTAGCCTTTAAGGGAGAGAGCTATTGATCTATCTTTCCTTGATAAGAAAGAGGTGAATTTTATATTATGGAAGTTATGATCCCAGCTCCATACTCCAACATTGTTGGTTGGTATTCTTATCCATGCACATCAAAGAACATATTTGGAGAGAGAAGCTCATGACTCACTCAAGATTCAGATTAAGTCGATAAAGGATATTTTTAGTGAAATATTTTCCTCAATCTATAATAAAATTAATTTTGATCAAATCATAAATAAACTCTTTGTAACAACCCATATATCTTCACATGAACAACTTACGTAACAACCCAAGTTTTTTGTTTATGTAATTAAGGCGTGTTTTGGAAATTTTTGGGAATGAGCCATGGGTAAAATTTTCAAAATGACTTTAAGAGAGCGGATGCATTCATATTAAGTTACTTTTATTTATTCTAATTTCTCCGCAGTTGAATATTGTGTTTAATTATATAAAATATAATTTGATTTAAGTGGTAAAATGCTAAAAGTTTGGGGAAATTAGGTAAAAAAAGTGCATTTAAGTTGAATTAACCAATAAAAAATGAACAATATTAAAATGAAAAGGATAAAAAGATTATGTTCTTCTTATTAACTTCCCTTGTACACAGCATGAAGGTGGAGAAAAATGAGGGAACTGGACTCTATTTTTGACTTGAATGTGCAGGTGGAAGTGGAGAGAGGAAAGAATAAAATAAAAAAAAAAAAAAAGTATTTTTGAAGGCAGGGAGGAAAGAAAAAAAAAAAAACTCAATTTCAATTTGTTTGGTTTTCCTGTGGCAACAACAGTGAAGAAATTGAGTTTTGTTTTCATTCATTACTTTATTTTTAATTATTCTTCTCTTGAACAATTTTTATTGTTCTTTTATTATGTGTTGTTAAATTTTATTTTATGATTGAAGGATAGATTATATTTGAATTGTAGTACTGTGAGGTTTTTGACTAAATAGATTTCATTTCAATTCAAAAATTAATTGTTTTGTGTTCTTGTTCTTATGATTTATTGTTGATAAAATTAAATTGACGACTTAGTTTATCATCAATTGATTCGTGCTATATATGATTTTGTGATATGTCTAAATGTGTTAGATGATTATATTGTAGCAAATGGTTGGCTTATGTGTGTGTAATTGTGGCCGTTCTAAATTATACAACTTGCATAGATCTTAAGGAAACAATTAAACAAAATTAATTGATTTGCAGCTATCTCGATTAGTTAACTTTTGGTTTAGTCGTTCTCATTAATTTTAAATGTTATTGTTTAATTGGTATTGAACATTATCGTGCTCAATCGATTATACAGTAAGTTTGAGTTTGATGTTGGGTCAGAGCCAATTAAATAGGAGAGGCTATAGTGCAACCCCATTGTCAAATTCCAAGTTAGGTCATTTGTTCCACCGTCAAAGTCACTCACCGAGGTCTTCGTCAGCAAGGTGTTGTTTCTCGCCGAGCTACATCCTGCTTGACCAAGTCACATACCACTTGACTGAGTTGCTCACTGTATTGAAAACATTGGAAAATTATGCAATATTTGGGACAAAATAAAAATATTTGGGATATTCTTAGAGTAGAAGACACAAAGACTAATTGTTTCGACTACTGACTCTTGATAATGTGATAAGTGTATAAAAATCAATTTATGTTAATTCATTTATAAAAATCAACTTAGATCCTTGTTGATTTGCCATAAAACGTAAGACAATATTATGTTAATGAAAAGATTTCATAAATGATTAAGAGACAGAAAAAGAAGAAGATGAAAAGTAGAAAATGATTTCATAAATTATAACGAACGCTAACATTTTTGATAATTGTATATTGTAAATGCAATACTGCATGTACTTTTATAATTACTACAATACGACCGTTGTTTTTTTTTTTGTATTAATGTTAACTGATATATTATATTCTTAACATTGGTACATTATGGTTGGATGACAAGGTAATGATGTCATGCATTTTTTCGAAGAGCAAGTTGATCAAAATTTGTCACTTTAGCCCTCTCTACTCTTTTTTAAGGTACAAATGATCCAAAACTGGCTTTTCTTTTTGTGCAGTTTAGAATGGACAATTTTTTTTTTTAATATTTTTATGCTGCTGCAAACCCTCGTACTAGAGAAGTCTCAAGGAGAATTGAGTTTGATCAACTAGTTCAAATAGAAGGGTGAATTCCTATTAGAGTACACTTAGAACATAATAAGCTAGTATGTGATAATGTTTCGAGGTTTAGTCATTGAGTTAGCACATTGGTAAGGGAGATATTTTTCAATTTGAATTCCAAATATAAGACAGTGTTAGAAGAGTTTAAAAACACGGTTCAACAATAGTTATTAGTAAGAAATCATACATGAGCATTTAAGGATTTGTTATGAGTATAACACTACAAGAAATGACCCCTTCGGCATCAGAGACTTCTGTCGCCGAAGGGGTCAAATTCCGTCGCCTTTGCTTTCGGCGACAGAGAGTTTTCTGTCGCTTTTTTTGTCGCATTTACCCCATCGGCGAAGCCAAATGCGACGAAAGCTGTGCTTCCGTCGGATTTGC
Organism: Cyclanthera cordifolia; assembly: GCA_037832605.1. Taxonomy (NCBI): domain Eukaryota; kingdom Viridiplantae; phylum Streptophyta; class Magnoliopsida; order Cucurbitales; family Cucurbitaceae; genus Cyclanthera; species Cyclanthera cordifolia. The sequence goes on along the minus strand of JBBMEG010020263.1, from coordinate 9,969 downwards.
TCTTCAGGGCAAAGACGACAGAGACTCATCCGTCACCTTTGACTACCACCAGCGACAGAGCATTCTTCTAAAGGCAGATGCGACTGAACAAGACGTCCATCGAATTTGGTGGGCAACGACGACATAATAGTTTTCTGTCGTGTCGCCTTTGCTCTCTGTTGTTTTTTTTTTGCTGAATCTTTATAAATGAGTTTTAATTACTGAATATTTATTGCTTATGACTTTAATTGGAAATGTTTGAATCATGTAAACATTGAAATTATGAAAACAAATTTTAAAACATTAATAACCAAAATGAAATAGTAGAATTCATTACATAATAAGAAAATGTAAATACAATCTTAATACAATGTTAAGAACATAAAGGAAAATAAATAACTAACGACCTAACTAAAGAGGAAGACATATCTCTAGACGTCGAACAGGTCATTCCTTGTGCTGATCCAACGAACTCATCGTATGTCTGCAATAAAGAAGAATTTGAATTAGAGTTTGAAATAACTTAAGGAATTCAATTGTAAAGAAAATCGGGCAGTATAACGACGTATTTTCATGTTACCAAAAATAAAACCTATCAAAAGCAATTCAATTCATTTCAAGTTGTGGCTATCTTTGCTACAGGATAGCCACGACACATAAGACAGATGAACGATGTTCGAATGATGGCTAACTTTGCTGCAGGATAGCCATCATTCTTAAGACTTATGTGAAAAAAATTAAGTCAAGTTCGTATTTTTGTATACCTTTCACTGAGATGGTCCGGCACTGCCCCCGCCCCCGAGCATCCTCTGCATTGCTGCAGGGTAGTACTACTGCTACTACTACCTATATCCAGAAAATGAACTGTGAGATCAGAATCTTTTAACGTCATATATATAAAACCTTATAACAATTCGATCTTACCTCCAGCTTGAGTGCCAGCTTGCGTAACGGCTGTCGCAGGTGCTAAATTAACATCTGTACTACCTTCGGTCTCGTCGAAAACCGAGTCAGTAAGATGTCTCGATGTGTTAGGCATATTGATAACCTGCAAACTAAATTCAAACTTAAAGCATAAACTAAAGCCTAATTCTAATTTATTAGGAATTAGGTAATACCTAATTCCTTATTAATCTCTAAACTTTAAACTAAATTCAAACTTAAAACATAACCTAAAGCCTAATTCTAAAAACGATAAAAAAAAACGTAATTGAAAAAACTGAACTTTAAACAAAACCTAAAACCTAATTCAAAAAACAATAAACTAAAACCTAATTCTAACAACTAAACTAAAAGAAAACCTAAAACCTAATTCTAACAACTAAACTAAAACAAAACCTAAAGCCTAATTCTATAAACTATAAACGAAAATCTAATCCTAAAAACCAATTCCTAAACAAAAACTAAATTTATTAAACTATAAATCAAAACCTAATTCTAACAATTAAACTAAAACAAAACCAAAAACCTAATTCTAACAATTAAACTAAAACAAAACTGAAAATCTAATTCTATAAACCAATTCAAACAAAAACCTAATTATAAAAACCAAAACCTAATTCTAAAATCTAAACTAAAAGGGAAACTTAAAGTCTAAATCCAAAAACTATAAACCAAAACCTAATTTCTGAGTAATGAAACTAATTTCATTCAGAATCTAAACTTACTAAACACATAGCATGTAATTTCAAACGAATTTAACGAAAGTTTAAAGGAATTTAACGAAACTTTAAACGAATTTAACGAAACTTTAAACGAATATAATGAAACTTTAAATGAAATAATCACGTAATCTTACCTTTTGGAAGAGTGGTGGCGGATTCCGGTAAAAGAGGTGGCGAAGAGGAGGAGTTGTTTTAGAGGTTTTGGGTGAAATGGAAGAAGAAATGGTGAAATGGAGAAGAAATCGCGAACTCTGCATTCTGTATTCGGGGGCAAAGGCGATGGAATTAAGATCCTTCGTCTTTGCTCATTAAAAAAAAATTAATAACGTCAGGGCTTCAGCGATGGAGAAGTCGTGCCGTCGTCGAAACCCAATCATTTTCCGCTCAAAATTAGGGCTTCGGCGACGAAAAAGCTTGTGCCGTCGTCTTTGCTCAATTCAAAAAATTGAATTTCATCAAAGGCGATGGACTGTGTCGCCTTTTCTGTGAACAAAATTGGTTTTGGAGGGAAAATGATTGGACTTCGGCGACAGAAAAGCTTTCTCCGTCGTCTTTGCTCATTTCAAAAAAATTGAATATATTAAAGGAGACGGACGAAGCTTCTCTGTCGCCTTTGCTGTGAGATAAGGAGACATAACACGTCTTTGTCGCCTTTGATGAAGGAAAATGCGACGTCAGTTTTTTCTGTCATCGTTGCTTGTTAACGGCGACAGATTTTATTTTCGCCGCCTTTAAGCGAATTTCTTGTAGTGTAATAAAACTTATTTTTAAATTTTTGATTGTATAATCATTTAGATTTAGATTTAGATTTAAATGATAATCTGCTTATCGAATTTATCGACCAGACCATGAAAAAAAGGTGTTTAGGGAGTCAAGACAAGACATATCCCATCCTATAAGTCTGATCTTCAAGAGGTCAGAAATATAGCACATGAGCGCTACAATAACATAGAAGATTGATACTTCTAATGTGACAAGTTTGAATCCCAAGTTTAAGGTATATTAGCAATAAGTTCATAATATTCATTTAATGTTTCTTTTGGTTTTGATATTGACTAATGAAACAAGTGGCTAATTTTTTTTTCTAAGAAATATCTTAAAAAGCTAGTGGATTTTGAAGCAAAGTGCAACACAATTATTGAGCTGGTGCAAGGAGCTTAACGCTCATATGAGAGAAAGTAATTTAGTTATATTTTTCATATTTATTTTTTGCAACAGTTCATCAAAAACTAATATTCAAAATGAATAATGTAAAAAATGTCATGATTTGAGACCGATTAAAATGTTTCGTGCAACTCAATGTAAGGAAGGAAAAGATTTTATCTCCCAAGAAACAGGAGAGGCTTATGCATGTTTTTAACCATATTTAATTGATTATTCTATAGTTTAAACTTTTCACTTATGTTACTTTTTGCTACAACAAAAAATGTTGGATATGTAAGAAGAGTCTATAAGAAACTTAGAATCTATGGCACAATTAAGATACGTGTAGCTGTGTTGGACACTCAATCAAGTAATGTAAACGGAGGGGTTGGCAGCCACCATCAATAAAAAAAAAAAAAAAAAATTGATGATATTCCTCTTCATCAAGGGGTGGATTTAGCCAAAGTAAGCATGAAGTACTAACTCACCTGATGGAAAAAAATACACGATGCTGAGAAGAAGATGAATGTAGCCGAGAAGAAGATGCACGATGAGAGAAAAAAATTGAGGAAGAACGTCGATTAAATGTTGAGAGACATGCAAGATCAATCGAGACGATATCAAACCTCGAGGGCATGATCCAATTCTTGATGAGTCAACAAGAAGGATCACAAGCCGAACCTTCTTGCTAGTTATGCATTTATTATTAACGTAGTATTATGTAGATATGAATTAATGAACATGTTTCAATGCATATAGTTATGTTCATATATGTTGATCAATATAATATATTTCGATGTATGAAGTTATGTAGATATGTATTAAAGAAAATGTTTAAATGCATGTAGTTGTAGATTCTTTATACCTGAATACGTTAGTATAATGTAATGTGATACATTATGGCTATTCTACAACAAAGATAGTTAATATGTTGTATATTTTTTATAGTTTAAGGTGCTTTCAAAATTTAAAAATCATGTACGTAGTGAGGTTATTTTGTTGGCCGTTTCTTTCTCTCTTTTTTTGTAATTACTTATATCATTTGAAAGTAGACAATGATATGATCGCTTGGGATTATTGTAATAATGTAAGTATTGAAGTTCATACATATTGATTTCTATGTTTAGATTTATAAAGTATCAGATTACTTTAGCTGTAAAAAATGATGTTATTTGGTGGTAGAGTTAAATGATAGAGTTAAAATGGTGTACAAACTTTCATTTTCTTTATTTCTTATTAAGTGGTAGGAGTAATGTTACTAAAAGAGCATAAAAATTGGTAGAGTATGTATTTTGTCTACATAGTTTTACCTATTTAATTTGTATTAACATGATGGAGATGTATTTTGTATTAACTTTGAATGGATTATGTATTTTGTATAAGCTATGGATTTCATATTAAATAGTCTACTTATTAAACTTATCAAATTTGGATGAAATGAATGCACTTTTTAAATTGAAGTAGGTTATGGATGATGTAGGCCCACAAATGTTTTTAATATATACCTTTCTGAATCACATGCAGACTTTTAAAATATTTACGTTTAATTTAGTTTGAAGTAGTTTAAAGTTTTATGTATGTCGTGTTTTAGAAGACTACATATATTCTTTTCGGTCGGGAATTAGCTAGCCATGTAATGATTTATAGGAGAAAAACATGTTGGGATTTTTCCTATGACCTATTTTTAGCATATAATGGTTCTTTCTTAGCTGGAAAAATTTTGACAGCAATCATTCAATATCAATTATCAATTAAGAGTGAGAGAAAAATGACACGAGAATTTTACGTGGTTCTGCCGTAAGACATGCATCCGCGTCGCCTAAGTTTTTGGGGCGAGACAATATTATTAAAGGAATATTTCAACAATAAAGTTACAAACAATTTACAACAATAAGGCTATGAAAAATTAAACCTAATCTAGCTAGAGTGAAACAATAAGTCAATTATTTGAAAGAAAAAGATTACACCTTGCTATTTGAATTTTCTCCAAGAATCACCGCTCTAATATATGGCTTTCAAGATTCAAGATCCAAGGAAAAAAAACCCCAAAGAATTTGTCTTCCAGAGGTGTCAAGATCATTCGAAACACAGTAAATAGATGCTTCATTTAATTCGCAATGAAATCGTTCGAAAAATAGTGAAACGGGTACCCAAATAGTCAAGGTTTAAATCAGAAATCTAACAAAACACAACAGAATCCAGTTTTGCATAATGATCACGAGTTTAAATATGCAGCAAGACAGAAACAATATAACCCGACACGACACGAGCCCATGGTCCTCTCAGCCACTCCGATCAGCCATCCTGGTAGAGTCCATGCGTACCTGTGGAGTCCACAGAAATCGACAGGGTGAGTTATGAAACTCAGTAAGGATCCCTAAATAAATAAGTAAGTAAAAGCAGTATCAAGCCCATAAATAAGTAAGTAAAACAGCATCGAAGACCCATAGGTCTTAAACAGTCTTGATATTCAAGGGATAAATAAAGGCGACTCCGGGGCTATTCCGAGGGAACATGCCACTCCCAGGTCCCACACGTTAATTTAGTACACAACCTGGGCTACCCTATTAGGGAATGCCACTCCCGGGTCTTCCACTGAGTCACTTGCTCGAGATTCCATCATAAAACATATAACAGCCAGACAAAACATGCACACCATAAGTAAAACCCGAAACTAAAACATAATAAAGTTCGACTATCAAGACGTATCTCGATACTAATCTTAATTCAGGTTATATCACACATGCGTCTACTGATTATGGATCACACGATTACAATATAATTTCCCTTACCTTGGCCGGAGAATCAATAAATCTCTTAAGTAATCGAACTACGCGAACCGGGGCCTTTTTCCAAGCTTAACTAATAAAACAAGGTCAAACAGTGAGAAAATAGCCTTGAAAACATCAAAATTGGACTCGGAACGTCGAAAATACCTAAAAAACCCTACTCGAAAATTTTCCGGCGAGTTGACGGCGGCGCGTGGCCGGAAGACGGCGGCTGACGGCGGCGGGTGAAGCTGACGCGCAGGGGTGAAGGCGCTGAAAAATGGCGACACGCGGCAGGCTCGAAATCGGGGAACAGGTTCGGCCGACCAAGCTGCAGGTTTGGGAACGCGCTGGCCAATCCGAAGTTGAGTTCTTCTGACGGGGGCAGTGGCTGTCGGCGCTGAAGACCGTGCCAAAGATTAGCGACAGAGGCTGTCGGCGGCTGTCGGTGTTGACACGTGGCAGCACTCTAGTGGTGGAATCCGGCGGCGGCACAGAAATCTACGCCAATGATTGGCTGTCGGCGGCTGTCAAAGGCAATGATTGCCTTGTCTGACGGCTGTCGGCGGCGGTCTGAGGGCAATGATGAGTCTATCTGGCGGCTGTCTGAGGTCAATGATTGGCTTGTCGGGCGGCTGTCGGCGGCTGTTGGATTTCGCAGAAAGAGAGGGGAAAAATGGTTATCGGCACTGAATTCGAGATGTAATCAAAAACCTAATAATTCTGTCTAATTTGGTTTTATATATAAGAACAAAAAGACCCTACAAAATTACCAAAATGCCCCTAGGGTTAAAATTGACAATTTCACCTCTAGTTTTCAAATTCAGACTTCACACCTTCCGAGAATCAACTTTAATAACCACTTTTAACCCAAAATAAATTTTAAAACGACTCTCGGGGTTCCCGGTAAGCCCAAAATTACAAAAAAAAAACTAACCTTGTAAGCAGGGGGCGAAAAGTCGGGCTGTTACAATTCACTCTATTTTTTTAAATTCCAATTTGTAAAATCATCAAAAGCTTAATTGAATAAATGAACTAATGCCATATTTATAAGATTTAAACAAGGATTCACATGGATTTAATAAACATGGATACATCTAATTAAATCTTTAATTAATTATAAAACTAATTGCAACTAATCCTTTAATTAGTTAATGATTCTTTTAATTAATCTTGACTTAAAATGTATTTAATTAACTTAAACACACTTTAATTTAATTAAGAAAATTAATATTTATTTCCGTTGTTATATTTAAAGTTTAAGCCAAACAAAATTATAACGAAAACAACTTTTCAATAAACGATTTAATTAGAAAAATTTACTTGATTAATTATTTTTAAAACAAAAATTAGAAAATCCAATATGATAGTTTTTTGGTGGGGGAATCCTGGTCTCAATTCCCACCAAAAGTAGATGAAGAACTTTGTATATGAGAATAAAGATATAAATAATGAAAGCCAAATTGATTCATCTAATTTAAACATCTGATTTGACACTTATGATTTCTGTCATGCATTATCTCAAAACCAAATTTGGAGTGTTGCATTTAGCTTGATAATGCTTTAGCATCAATGTTTCCATGCATGTGTTGGTTGTCATTATTGGATTTACAAGAATCTTTACAACATGCTCATTAGTATTTTAGTTTTGTCAAACTTCTCTAATAAAACTCTCTTTGGAAACAAGTTCACCTTTTAAAAGATCAAACATGTTTTGTTTTTTTAAAAAAATGGATCTACCCTTTTGATCCTATATACACTATACATCTCACTTTTGAAATTGTATGATCATACACTTAAAGTTACTTTGATGAAGTTCTATAATCAAAACAACAATCAAAGAAAGAATAAAGAGAAAATGATAAAAATATACATATTTTTGTAGTTTACTGACAATGAGTTAACTACATGTACAGACAAAAAGGAGAACGCTTTTATTAAGAAAGAGAGATTACAAGAATATTGATCAAAGTACACTTCCCCCATCAAACTCTAATATAATAATTGGTTTAAATATATAAAAGGCACAAATGCAAATACATATGTTCAATTACAATTTTATCTAAGTTTCAGGAGTCAACTGAACGTTGTCCCTGGACCCTGACTCGCTAAACGAGCAACGAGACACTAAACTAAATAATCGTAGATATCATAGTTGACTTAAGCATATGATTAAGAAACGTATCCAAAGAGTACGTTGATCTAAAATGCCAATTTACAATGCTCATGATTATTCTAATCTGTGCAACTTATGTGTAGTTAAAGTCTGATTAAACTTTTTCTATAATTCATCGTTTTCAAAAAGTAAAAAAAAAAAAAGAAAAAAAAGAAAGAAAGAAAGAATCTATTATTCATCAATTTGAAAAAAGGTGCCTTCTTTTTTGGTAGAAAAGTGTTGAAGCGATTAGTAGTGGTAGGATAATTAATTACTTGTTTGGAGATTTGTGTCGGTAGTAGTTGAGTGATATGTTTGATGTGAAATTTGATTGAGTGGTTGATAGAAGGTTTGATGACTAGTTAAAAACAGTTGTTGAAGACAAATACTAGGTGAATTAAGCCCAAAAGAAAACAAATAGGGCTTAGTAGGCCTTTTAGAAATAAAGAAATGGCCCAGTTTATCAAACTGAGGCCCAAGCAAAACAAGAACCGAACCAAGGAAGAGTTAAACCAAACCGTTTTTATGAAATTAAACATGAAGTTCGAAAACTTTGATTAAACCGTTTGAGAATGAACGGCTGGGATTGAGGTGGTGGGTTTCGTGAACGGCTATGATTCCGCAACCATTTCCATTTCCTTCGCTGCCGGTTTTGTTCCTCGCATGATCTCAACGTAGCTAGCACTCCTGCTACACGAACAAAACCTTTTTGTTTGCACTGTGCACTCCATTTCTCCCTTCTCTCCTTCCTCGTTCAGAGATGAACGAAGTTCTGGCAATTTTTCGTCAGAATTTTTGTTCTTCTTAGGCATGTTTTACTGATTTATACTTAAATAAGGATGATTCTGATGATTCTTCATCAAAATCATCAAGTCTAACGTATCAAGCCTTGATTCAGCCTTTGATCAAAAGCGTCGACCTAGAAACCCTACTGAAAGGTAAGTTCTACCTTTGTTTCTCTTCTTTATTTTCTTTGATTCTTTCTTTTTCTTGTATTTTATTTTACTGATTTGTTTCTTACTTTCTTCTTTGTATAACATACGTATGAGTCGGAGATGAAATAAGAGAGATTTAGAGTAAGAGAAAGAAAAACAAGAGGAATTACGTGGTTTGGCCAATCTTCACCTACATCCAAGGGGAACACCAGATACCTTCTTTTTATTTGAATTCATCTTTTCTTTCATACATACATATGTATGCTTACTACACTACTCGAACTGAAAAACATATGTTCATATTTATACAAGCTATAAGTAGTGCCATAAGAGGTTAGAACTATTAAGTGGTTAGAGATGCTTGTTGCAATATTCGATTTAAAAAACCGTTTTTTGTTGTTTTTGGCTGTTAGTAGATTTTTGGTAACAACCTTTGAACATAATTATTCAACTCCTCATAAAAAATGAGTTGAGCAATCTTGTTTAAATTCACATAACAGTTGTTTACTAAAAAAAAAAACAAAAACAAAAACAAACATAGCCTAATTTGATTGATATCGATTTATTTTGTCCTTTTTTTAATCTAATTTTTTCTTTGATCTTTTTTTCTTAACTTGTTTCATATATTTGATATTAATTTTTTATAAGAGCATAATTCATCGGTGTATACTTATAATAAAAAGTTAAATTTGTTTGCAATATCTATATTCTTTTGTCCTTCTTTACTTTAATCTCAAAAAGATTTTGCATGATCTTGATATATGCCTTCAAGCTTTCAATTATCTAAAAAATAGTTTAAGTTATTAGTATATCATAGGTGACTTAAGTAAATAAATATAACATTTGATATATGAAATGATGCATTTATTTGTCCAATCAATTATTTACTCATACTTTTTCATCATTAAACATGTAAATAACTAGTTTTTACGTATTTTACTCGCCAATAATTACGAATGAGATATATGCAATTTTTTAGATTTTATAAAATTTTAAGGATTAAATTTTAATTTTTCGAACGATAAAGACTAAACTCTAACTTTCTTCCAACTATAGAGACTAAATTTATAATTAACTCAAAAAATATTAAAAAGCAAACAAAAGACCAAAACTATCAAATTTTTAATTAGGATGTTTTGAAACTTTTTCAATACAATACACTTGTTCTTAATATTTGAATTTTAATTCTATTTGAACCTTTGATTTTATAACGGACAATTTTCATCCTTTATATTTATTAATTTATTCTAGGGAAGTTTATATCCATAGCCATCTAGAGAATAAAATTTACATTCCTGCCAAAAAAACAATTTTATTGCAAACAT
>JBBMEG010020233.1:6598-23403 GCA_037832605.1 Cyclanthera cordifolia | reverse complement strand
TTATGATTTCATGAAATCTAAAAACTAGTTCTTCTCGTTCGTAATTGATGAAAATTATATGGGGTGAAAATTAGTTATTCATACATAACTCATGTGATTATTTTTTTCTTTTTCAACTTCAAATCAATCTTTTAACTTCGTTATATCATTATTGACATATCAATAACTAACTTTCACATATTCAATTTACTAATGATTAAAAGCAATAAGAACTATTTTTTAAATTTTATCGAACCATAAAGATGAAATTCTAGTTTTTAAAATTATATGAACTAAATATTAAATCTTCTTCAAATTATAGAGACTAAATTTTCTTTTCTACGATTATTATTGGGATCAAAATTTTAATTTACCATAGTTTTTAAGATAATTATTAGATTTGAAATTTTATTTTTGAAAAGAAATAGTATTATGAAGAATTATCAAATTTTAAGTTAAATTAAATACACCTATATTTTAAAACATATTAACTATCTTTTATATTTTATAAAATTATATAAATTAAATGGTAAGTTTATAAATTAATCAAAAAATGATTTTTTTTTTTTTTTTTAACTTTGCATTTAGGGGTTGACTTTTACATAAATAAAAGAGGAGGTAAGATTCTGAATAATTAGAATTTGGTTTTCGAATTTAATATTTTAAAAGTTAAAGTTAAATATTATTATTATTTTTTTTAAAAAAAGGAAAAAATGGTTTATAAAATTTCGTAAATTAGGTTAATAATGGAAATCCTGATCATTTGTTGGCATTAACTTTATATTAATTATAATTTTCCCTGTGCAAAATGGAGAATTGTCGGCCAATTACGTTGAAAATTGATATTTATGTGGATGAAAGAATATCATAAGGAAAGTTACATAAACATTCACCCAACTTTTGCAACTTCAAATTGTTTGCTAAAATAAATTCTCATATATATATATATATTCTAAATTTAGAAGGCCTAAGTTTAATTTCTTTTTGATAGTTTAATCATATGTCTATGATCAAGATTTATCCCCTTTAAATAAAAAATAATCAAAGTATTCAATAATTTTTAGATTTTATAAAATGTTGTAGATTAAATTGGAATTTTCGAATCACGAGATTAAATTGTATTTTCCTCTAATTCATAATGAATACAATCTTGATTTAAAACATAGATACTATACTTTCTTTTTTTTTGATTTTTGTGACTGTTAGGGCTAGCTTGCGCGACTAATGTCACGGGATATACCAGCTGACCCTATAACATTTGGATGTCAAGAAAATGCATGAGAAATTAATTCATAGTTAGATGAACACTATACTATAATAGTAATTATAGATAGTAAACTCTGACTTTGGTCAATTCACATCAATTAAAATAGTAGTTTTTAAAAATTTTAATTTCACTAAAAATCCACCTAGTCTATCATTTTTTTTTAATAATAAATATTGGAAATATTAACAAATTAACCAATAGATTTTTTCTGAATTTTTTTTTTTCATGAAAAGATAGTTTTAGTGCAAGAAGAAACAGCTGGGATGTGATAGATTGATAGTGCTTGTCTTTTCTTATACCAGTTAAATTATTTATTATTATTATTATTATTATTTTCCATTTATTGTTTTTCTTCTATTTTTTGAATAATTTAATTTTTATGAGATTCTTTTTTTATTATTATTAATTTAATTTAGTTAGAAAGTTGACATGAAAGAAAAGGTGATTAGTGGCCTTCATTGTCAAAAACCTCTGTATTGAAGCTGTTGTTGGTGAATGGAATAACGTTCCAATGTGATTATCGAGTTTATACTTATACCCAAAGTCATTATCAATATCAATGTTTTAATTCTTACCATTTTTTAAATGTACAAGAATGTCAAAATTAAATTCTCAAAAATAAAAAAAAACTAACTAATCAAATTATTTTCCACTTCCCGAATACGAAGAATTTCATTAAATAAAACTAGCAATAGAGAAAATAAAACTTGGGATGTTTGTTTCTGGGATTTATTTTAACTTTTAAAGAGTTATTTTAACTCTTCCACGAAAAGAATTAAAAGTCACATCATTCATAATTAACAAATTTTTTTTTACAATTTATCTACAAATAATCGCATCTAAAGAAGTTATTATTATAATTTTTTTATAATTCATATACAAACAAACACATACAAAACAAGTTATTATAATGACTATTTTATCAAACACTTCACAACTTCTCAACCAAACACCTCCTCGATCAACTCACTCGGATAGATTCACACTCTAAATTATTGACGACAAGTTTATGAGCGATGACGACAAAAAATAAAAAATAAAAAAATTGTACTTTTAAAATTAACAAAATAGAAAAAAGAAAAAGAAAAAACCATTTTGAAGAGAAATGAAAAGGCGAGTCATTTGAAAGTACAAGATTTTGCACATGATCGAGACTTTAGATAAACCAGCCTTGTCAACTGCTTAGGATTTGCGTATCCAAATGCAATTTGCTATAAATCAAGTCCTTCATTTCAATTATTCACAAACAAAATGTGGGATTTGACTTGATATTAAGGACCGATTGACAATTTTGTTATAATTAGTTAACTTTTCAATTAATATTTATTCCAAATATATAAGTATAATTTACCTATACAAAATATGGTTTTTTTAAGTATATTTTATATTTGTGAGTATTCATTCAATTTATATTTGAAAAATTACATTCAAACAAGCTTTTGATTTTAATCATTATTTTTAAATATTTAAAATAAAATTTCATTCTAAATATTCTTAAAAACTATATTTTGATTGTAATCATTACTTTTACATACTCACAATAAATATTGATTTTAAATACTAATTTCAAATACTTTTAAAAACTACGTCCAAATAAATGATAATTTTTCAATTTATATAATAATTTCTTAACTTTTTTTAATTAATAACAATTAAGTTTTCAAATTCATACTTTTATGATTATTTACAAGATCTATTTATTTAAGATCCTAATTGAAATGTTTGATGTATAAGGCTATTTGGTGGGTAGGAAGAATGGGGAGAGGAGAGGGAAATGATCAGTGAGTTATATTTCATTAATCACTAATTTAATTTTACTTTTTTGTTATTAATCTCTTTCGTTCTTTTGCTTTTATTTCCTTCCCACCATAACCAAACATGTCCATAAATTATGGATTCGAATATTGTTGATGTACTTAACCTTGCTTATATTAATACTTTAGATTAGATGGAATTCTAATCATTACATGTGTAAAAGGAACAAGTTAAAAGGAAATTGGTGGTTGAAAAATGTAGGTTCTCAAAAGGCAACCAAATGTGCCAGCAGACCATTGGATGCAGGTCATCTTCTAACCCGGATTGGAATGGCGAAAACGATGTTTGGAATCTTGTTCTATGCCGGGACAATATGGGCCTGTCCTAGAATAGAACAAACTAGTCTCGCTCCCAAACAGCTCATTTACCTTTTCATCGAAAATGAATTATGACTTCCATCCTATACTATTCAGCCTGCCATGTGTCACCAATATACACATTTAATTCTTCAAAAAAAGTAATTAATTATATATATATATATATATATTACACCATTTACAAATGTTGGAAATTTGAGTATTTAATAAATTATTGGAGAATTATCGAATGGGTCAGTGACGCAGTAGTTTCATTATTTGGTGTTATTATAGTTCAACACCAGTGTCACAGGTTCGATCCGAAAAATCGGTGTTATAAATTATTCGAGAATTCATGTCAATTCTAATTAAAGTTTACTTTTCTTTCTTTTACGGAAACAATTAGTTTAATTTGCAATTTTTTATTCATTAATAATTATTGTTTGCTCTAGAATTATTTTTTTTAATTTCATCTTTGAACCTTACCAAAATATTGATTTTTTTTTTTTTTTTTTTGGTGTAAATATGCACGTTAGAAAGTGAGTTTTGATTATTAAACTTATATATAAAAAAAAAAAAAAAAAAAAAATCTGTTGATCATTTTTTTAATATAATTAATAGCTAAAAATTTAAACCGTAAAATTTTAATCTCTAATATTCTTTAAGATGTGGATTGAATAATATTTATTTTACTTATATGTGTGAATTATTTATTTCTAATTTTTATATTTTAAACTAAAAAAAAAACTATTTTAGTTATTAAGGTTTGTAAGTTTGTGACTGCGTGTATGTCTCATTTTGATTGGTCTAAGCATTTTTATTTGGCATATTTGGAGACTTTTAAGAAAATAACAATAATATTTTGGCGTTTGGGTTTTACATTTTTTCAATTGATTAAATTATTTTTGTATAGGAATGATTGTAATTTGTTATTTGTAGAGTGTTGCTTTCCCCTTTTAAAATGTAGGTGATGCACAACCAATAGCCAAAAATAAATGGGTCCCAATCAAATGATATTAAAGAACTACATTTTTCTTAAAGTTAAAATTAAATAAAGCAGCAAAAGTCGGCATAACTTAATTGACATATGAATGAATAGTGGTTCGAGTTTTTCAATTTCTTATCTATTCAAAAGATGAAATATATAATACAAAAATTAATTGAAATATATATATACCTAAAATCCAAAATTGAATAAGAGTTAGAGGAGCTCACAAATAAATAAGAGCCAAATATCAATTTCTATGATTGAATCTGCGACGTGGGTGTTGAATCAAATTATCTCCAAATAATAAAACCAACGCGACACTGATCCTTTCAGTGATGAGAATTCTTTTAGTGTAATGGAGAATTAAAAATTTCAAATTATAGATCTCGTGATATTAATACATCAGATGATATTGAATACTTTGACATTGATATAGAAATCCTATACATTATATAATATTTCGTTATAGGTTATGTTTTGTGCCCTCTTTGTAGAATTATCTGAACTTATAAACTTTAATTATATATTTTTCGCTCTTTACTGTAAAAAAAAATAAAATATATATATATTAGGATCATGTATAATCTAATAACAATAACTACTAGATTGCATATTACTCAATTTTTTTGGTGTTTTTTTTTTTAAAGCAACCCGCTCTTACTTTTTCTTCTCTCAATATTTCCTCCTTAGAGCCGGAATAAAGTAAATATATAATAATGATGAAATATTAAATTAAATATTTTGGATGTCATCTATAAAAAAAAAAAAAAAAAAAAAGTTGGATGCCATCATGCTAGTGAAAAATCCTATTCAAACATTGTTTCACCTTTGTTATAAGTCTTATCAATCTTAAATTATGGTATATTGTTGAATTTCTCGATTTTATTTTATTCTATAGTTGTATTATTTTCATACTTGATTTTTTTTTTTTATAATTATTTTGTTATTAAAAAATAAATCAAATTCTAATCGAAATAAAAAAAATGAAAGTAAACTCAAACTAAGTCAAATGAAAATTGAATCAATATATTAGACAAATCATTGTCTATTTTTATGATATTTGATAACACTAAAAAAAACATTAAATACACCTTTTTTTTTTTTTTGAAAACAGGAAAGAAATTAATATATACCCCAGTAGATTTCAACATCTATATTTTAATTATTACAATTTTAAAAACATTATTTTTTAGATATAGTAAAATAAGAAATATTTAATTTAATTAAAGTTTATTATTTTAAGTTTAATTGATTGAAGACTAATTTCACTGGATTAAAACTCACAATTTTTATGATTATCAACTAATTTAATTGAAGTAATTTTTATTATATTTCTCTAAAAATTTGACCATTTGTAAATTTGCTTCTTTTTTTTTTTTGTCCACTACTCATGAAAAATTCATTTGTTTTGTATAATATTTTGTCTCTAATTGTAAATGTCATTCAGTTATCATAAAAAAAAAATATATATATATATATATAGAAATTATTTGATAGTTGCTTTGTTTGATTATTTGAATTGAGAAAATTTTAAATCATTTATTAAAGTGATGACCAATGAGGAGGAAGTAGTCAACTATTTAATTTTATTTTTATTTTTTTGAAAGGACAAATATTTAATATTTATATCATATGCTATATTTTTGACGGCTAAAAAAAGATATATAAGGGGACAATGATTTTTGTTTATGTAACTTTTTCGTAATAATTTGATTGATTTAACAAAAGTATTAAAAAACAAACTCCACTTATATTTCCTCACTTGATTAAAGACTGATTTCACTTGAAAATTTAAATGGTATCCGACTTAAATTTTCAAATATTTGAAATAAAACTAGAGAACGTTTGATATACATATATCATGGATTTAAATTATAACTTAGTGTATTTAAACGCGCAATTACTATTTATATATTAAAATTCTTCAATAATTTTAATGTTGTTTCACGTATGTAAGGACAACTCGACATAGTTGGCCTAATTCAAAGTCTAAATCTCAAGATCTCTCAATCGTACTTAGATTGTGATGGTGCCACCCATCAAAGCAGTTGTCGGATTATTCTAGTTCTAGCTAGGTACAAACCTTCTCCCCTTTGTCTTTCATTTTGAAGTCATCTTTCTATTGTTTCTGCAGTTCTTTTATAACCCTTTTTCTTCTTTGAAAGGTAAACAAAAAATAACTGCAAGGAAGTAAAAGAGAAAGAAAGAGAGTAGGAAAAAATAGAGATTTACGTGATTTGACAATGCAACATGCTTGTCGATGAGGAGATATTCATCATATAATTACTACTTTTCCTCAGTTGTTTCGTTTTCTTACTTTGTTATTTGTTTATTTAAATACTTAGTTATAATAAGAAAAGAAAAAGTGATGATTTTAATAAATGTTGATGCCAAAAAATACTCAACGGATATTCACAGTACAATGCAAAAAAGAATAACTTCAGGACACACCGGTGTGATGTGAGTTGCCACGGGACTTCTGATGCCTAAGTCAGTAAGAGTTTAGGAGAGTAATGTAGAGGTAGCTTTTAGAACTTAGAATGGCTTACACCAGTACTTAGCGTAGTTCAACTTAGATTAGCTTGGTATGAAATGAAGAATCATCTAACTTCTTATAGAAGTCGGCCTTGTAATCATTGCGGCTCATTTAATGGTGGCTTCATGGTCGGTCGTTAGAAACGTTCGTCATTAAGTTGGAAATGAATATCAGCGTAACTCCTGACCATTAGCGTTTGGGTGTAACGGTCTTGACTTGGGAGTTACCCAGTCTCAATCAACCTTTGCAGGTCTTCACCTCCACGCTCGACCCCTTAGGGGTGCGGTCTTCTCGATGTAACCTCCAGACGCTACAAGGTACATCTTCTCCAAGCATTACTTGTACTTGGTCGATTCGTCTCCAAGCATTACGTATATATCTAAGTGTATTAGATAAGATTTTTAATATTTCTTGATATGACCAACTTATAGGAAAAATTAAAATAAGAAACAAGAACATAAACTCAAAAACGAAAAACGAAAAACAAAAAACAAAAAACAAAAGCGTTATCATACAAAGCATAAAAGATGAACAATTATAGCAACATAGAAATGATCACACACGGGATGGTACGCCCTAATTATGGTGCTAATTATGGGTTGGGCCCTGCTCGTATTAAGAAGTCCAAAACGGTTTAACGCACTGATCTTTCAACAAAGGGGGTGTAGCTCATATGGTAGAGCGCTCGCTTCGCATGCGAGAGGCACGGGGTTCGATTCCCCGCACCTCCAATTAAATTTACGTTTTACTAAAAAATACTCTAGCTCAGCTGATGCGAGTCTCTCCAATCCCCTTTCGAAGACAAAAAAAATCTTTCGAACAGCCCATGGGCTTTAAAATAAAATAGATATATGGGCCAGAAACGTGGGCTTAAATATCGGATTGTCTTGGGCTTAACAAAAAATATGCGAGAGACTGGAAAACGACATGTCGACTTTATTGGAGTTTTAAAAAACCCTTATCGTTACATAAAACCCCTAAATCCTCACCGTCTCTCTGAAAGCCGGCGAAAATGGCATTTTCCAAACCGACCTTTTTCACGCACCTCAAAACCCTAACCGGACCTCAACATTTTCTCCGGCATCAAGCTCCGGGTGCTTCTCCCGTCGTCACACTCCGCTTTCTCTCTTTTGCTTCGGCGGAGGAAGCTGCCGCCGAACGACGCCGTCGTAAGCGCCGCCTTCGCATCGAACCTCCTCTCTCTTCCTCCTCTGCTACTCGCCCACAATCGCAGCCTCCTAAACCTCAATCGCCACAAAACCCTAATGCCCCCAAACTTCCCGAGCATATCTCTGCCCTTACTGGTAATCGCCTCAATCTCCACAATCGCATTCTCACTCTCATTCGTGAGAATGATCTCGAAGAAGCTGCGCTTTTCACCCGCCATTCTATTTACTCTAATTGTCGACCTACGATCTTCACCGTCAATGCCGTTCTTAATGCACAGCTTCGCCAATCGAAGTATTCTGATTTGCTTTCGCTTCATCGGTTTATTACACAGGCTGGTGTCGCTCCTAATATTATTACTCATAATTTGATTTTTCAGACGTATTTGGATTGTCGTAAGCCGGATACTGCAATGGAACACTACAAGCAGTTGATTAATGATGCGCCTTTCAACCCGTCGCCCACGACTTACAGGATCTTGATCAAGGGTTTGGTAGATAATAACAAGTTGGAGAGGGCAATGGAGCTTAAAGAGGAAATGACTGTCAAAGGTTTTGTTTCTGACCCTATTATTTATCATTATCTGATGGTGGGATGTGTGAGAAATTCGGATCCTGATGGGGTTTTTAAGCTTTTTGAAGAATTGAAGGAGAAATTAGGTGGGGCTGTGGAAGATGGAGTTGTTTATGGGAGTTTAATGAAAGGGTACTTTATGAAAGGAATGGAGGAGGAAGCCATGAGGTGTTATGAGGAGACTGTGGGCGTTAATTCTGCGACAAAGATGACCGCAATTGCTTACAATTCTGTGCTTGATGCATTATGCAAGAATGGAAAGTTTGACGAGGCATTGATGCTGTTTGATAGGATGATAAAGGAGCACAGTCCGCCCAGGCATTTGACACTGAACTTGGGAAGCTTTAATGTGATGGTTGATGGATACTGCATAGAAGGGAGATTCAAAGATGCCATTGAAATATTCGAGAAGATGGGTGATTATAGGTGTAGTCCTGATACTTTATCATTCAATAATTTGATCGAACAATTATGTAATAATGGAATGTTGGCTGAAGCTGAGGAGCTTTATGGAAGAATGGGTGACAAGGAAGTGAACCCTGACGAGTTTACTTATGGCTTGTTGATGGATTCTTGCTTTAAAGAAAACAGGTCTGATGATGCAGCTGGATATTTTAAGAAAATGGTAGAGTCTGGACTGAGACCCAATATCGGAATTTATAATAGATTGGTAGATGAGTTGGTCAAATTAGGGAAGATCAACGAGGCAAAGTCTTTCTTTGACTTGATGGTAAAGAAGCTCAAGATGGATGCCCCGAGCTATCAGTTTATAATGAAGGCGTTAAGTGAATCGGGGCAGCTGGATGAAGTACTCAATGTGGTAGATACTCTTTTGGATGATGATGGGATTGAATTTACTGAAGAGTTACAGGAGTTTGTCAGAGGTGAGCTGAGAAAGGAGGACAGGGAAGGGGATTTAGCTAAACTTATGGAAGAGAAAGAAAGACTGAAAGCTGAGGCTAAGGCAAAAGAGGCTGAGGCAGCAGAGGCACAGAAGAGAAGTGCTAAAGCTGCAGTCTCTTCTTTACTGTCATCAAAGTTGTTCGGGAACAAGGAAGCTGAGAAGGAATCTTCAGCGATTGAAAATCAATCTGGTCAAGAAGAAGACAACGGTAAAACTGAAGTTGCGGAATCGAATCCCTCTAGTGGCTCCATGGAGGAAAAAACATTGAGAAGTGAGATTTAAACTGCTACAGATGTTAAAGGGAGAGATGCTGCAACTTAACAGATGAAAAGGCCTACATTAGCTTTATATTATTTGTTGCTTATTTACATGGGAATGTGATCCGCCTTCTGTTTATGTTAACTCTATTATTTGTTGCTACATTACATGAGAATGCAATCGGCTTTCTGTTTCAGTGAACTTCCTTTTATTTGTTGCTACATTACATGGGAATATGATATGATCTACATCACATGCAATCGGCTCTATTATTTGATCGCTTAACCAATGAGGTACGAGAAACCTGTACAACAACAAAAAGTTATGAGTTACCTTTTTATGTCCATTTCTTGACAATGAAGTTAAGAGTTTTTTCCTGGATCTGAAACATTTTCATTTTCACACTTTTAAGTTTCGTTTTTTCGTTCAAAACCAACACTAACAGAATCCATTCAATTTGCTTTGAGAAATTTTATGCCAAATCAACACAACACTAGAAATCAAACAGAGGAATGCCCAAGAACTTTCTTACATACAGATTTAGGGGCTGTGAAGAAACCGAAACTTCGCACAGAACCGGCTTGATGAACCAGAGAGTTTGCGTCGAAACAGAACTTGAAGAAACTGATGATGACCAACAGCTGACCACTTGAAAACCCAGTGATAGTCCGAGAACCATTGACAATTTGACCGCTACGAATGAAAAATGTAGAAGGCTAGGGTTTTGAAAGTTTGGTTAAATATTGTGCCCTCTTTTACTGAAATCAAGCTTTAAAAAAAAAGGTTCAGAACTAAGGTATGAAGAAATCTGCACAAGGCAAAGGCAATTGTGTCGATATTCCACTTCTCTATAGAGTTGCAGAGAAAACATCCATTACAACTTCGGACGATCATTCTTTGGAAGATCAATAATTATCATCAATATCACTACAATTTAACAAACCGTCCATTACAATATGCCATGAAAGGTAAGAAAGAATAGGTACAAACAAAGAACAGTAGCTCCACAACTCAGAAAAATGGCAGGCCTTCGCATTGAGAATAAACTCGTCTTAGCTACACAGGTTCGGTATGCAAATCCCGGCATCGGGGTTCTGTTCTTTCCATATCCTTCCTGTTACTCTCAGCTTCAGTTCCTTCCTATCCCCGCCAGAGAAGAAAAGTGCCATATTTCTTTGAATGATAAGTCCGTCATGACTGTCCCTCACTTTTCGATGACTATCTCTAATACTTCGTGGGGTGCCCTCCCATATTAGTTTTCGCCCATACCCACCAACCTCGAGACTGTAGCTGTAGGTTCGCGCCTCATTTTCATCACCCATGAAACGAAGGAAAGCCATATAGACTGGGGCCATGCCAAGCTGAAAGGCTTCAAAATGGAGGCAGAAATATTGACCAAAACAATGGAATACCTGCAAAATGTGACAGGACAGGAGCAAGCCACAAGAAACAGAATCAAACTAAAATTTAGAGTGAACCCAATAAACGTCCGGCAGAATGTCTCACTCTGGCATGAAATAAATTTATTTTATTAAGTTCAACTCGGGAGGATTTGAACACATGAATTCTTGGTCGGTTATTTGATTAAACATAAACAAGGTATTTCAGCATAAACTGGCCAATGTTTAAATCGTATGGATGAGCATGAGGTAACAAGCTTTATGAAGAAACTCAAATGAGAAAGCATAAATTCCTCACTTGGAGAAAAAGGCAATTGAAAATATATAAAAAAGAATCTCAGATCCCATGATAATACAACCAAGCTTCTAATCGATTGACTACTGAAAAAAGTAAAAATAATGGAGTTAATGTCACTACTAACTGGTCATATAAAAGAACGATTGATTGATCACCAAACATGTCGACGAATTACAGCAACACATTTATCACACTGTCAATAAAAACTTATTAACCATCTTTACTGATTAATAGAACTCAAAATTTGTAGCAGGCTAGTATAATACCAATGAAATTCTTCATGATATATCGATTGTTTTTTTAATTAAAAAAAAAACAGTTTCATTGATGTATGAAACTACAAAAATTACAAAAAGAAGAGCAAAGCCCAATAAGATGGTATTACAAAAGAGAATTGCATGAGAGAGCTGTTATTAACTAGTTTTTTGTTTTTTTTTCTTTGTTTCTTTCTTTCTAATCCTAGCACTCATACATACAAAAGACAAAAGGTCACATGCTCACATGTTTGTATTTATATCACATGTAAGGAGTTCTGTTTGTGTATGATAAAACCATTTCTACACGGAACAAAAAGATAAAAACATCATGTATTGGTATAGTGGTAAAAATGGTAAAGAAATGATTTATTACGAGTTTTGTTGACATCCAAATATTGTAGGGTCAAGTGATATATCCGGTAAAGATAGTCAAAACATGCTTAAGCTGATCTAAACACTTACGAGTATTATGAAAAAAAAAGGCGACTTAAGAATTAAGGTGAAAGGGGTGGCACAATGCTCCCTCAAGGTCCTAGGTTCGATACACATCTGTGACATTAATTTGTAGACACCTCTCGTGTCTCCATTCTTTCGGTATCTCTCGGTGTTTGGCCTAGGGACGTGGTTACCCCGAATGTAGTCGAGCAAAGCATCAATATCTCGGTTTCAAAAAAAAAAAAAAACTAGGTGAAATAGAATAGACTTACAGTAAGCATCCAAGTGGCATTCTCTACTTCCCTTGGGTTGGATTTGACATAGCGATGGTTAAATGTGCATCCAGTGTGCATGTCCACCTTGTGATCATCCCTGAGATGGGCAACAAGGAAAGGAATATCCCCAACAGCAGAGCATTCAGAGCCAGCATAAGGGCAATTGTATGGTCTGAAGTTGCACAGAGCTTCGTGCTTAAGTTTACTGTAATATGGAAATATTTCTGGGCATCCCAACGAATAATACTTGCAAGGAAATTCCAGCGACTCCGCTACCTTCTCCAGCGCTAAGCACCTAATATCTCCGAGCTCTTGTCTACATGTAGGGCAGCGGTTATGAACCCGCGTTTTGCACGTAGAACATAAGGTATGTCCATTGTGGCACTGCAACATTTTAGTTGATTATACAGTTAACCCCAGATTTAAATACAAGCATTGGATATACATATCAACGACTGAAATAATATAAGCATCTTCTTCTTAACAGCTTTCATCCGGATACTACCAAATGGCACAAGAAAGACAAATATGCAACGCTGGGAAACTTAAGTTTCATCAACCCTTTTTTTTTTTATATTAGTTTCACAAACCAATCAAAATCATGTTTATAACTAAACCCAAAAAACCTCCTTAGAAAATAGGTTAACTACCAGTATAAGCTGGAAACAGAAGGGGTGGTAATTAGAAATTGGTCCCTATGGTTGGAAAAGAAAATTAGAACTTAGTCCCTATAGTTTGGACATTGTAGAAAGTTAAAAATTAGTCCATGTGATTTTAAAACTAGAATTTAGTCTCTTAACAAAACTTACAAAATGATTTCTATAAACTTACAAAATGATTTTTGTTATTCGATATGAGGAAGTTAGTTATTCATGCGTTAATAACGATTGTGTGAGTTAAGTGACTAGTAGGAAAAAGTCACATATTTTACCAAGATATTAGATAGTAACATATTCAAACGATATGACTATTCTTTAGGTTTTAAAGAACCATGAAGACTAAATTCTAGTTTTTAAAATTCTTTCTCCAAAATGTAGGAACTAAATTATAGATTCTAAAACTATTCAGACTAAGTCCCAACTTTCTTCGAAACCATAGGGACCAGATTCATATTTTTTCCAAAGAATTCGAGCACAAACAGGACAAGTAAAAAAAATGTCGATTGAGCTATGCTTACTTTGACATATAATCGGTGTTAAAAAGCCCAATGAAGTATGAGAGACGTTTTATGCTTTATGCTTACAAATACACTAGGATACAACAAACATCAATCAAAAGACCAAATTTCAATATAATCTAGTTCTAAACTTTATCTCTCTCTTTAGCACTTAATAACAAATTCTCACTCATCCATTCAAAACACTTCACATCCCCCAAACTTCCAGATAACATTGAATGATCTACCCTAAATCAAAAGCCTATCGAGTAACAGATAAAAAAAAAAAAATCAAATCAAAACATAAAGAAATCCCTCTCCCAACCCAGAGAGCCACATAATTCTCAATCTTCTGCAAGAAATTAAGGTTAAAAAAAAAAAAAGAAGACAAACCTGATGGATAGGAGGGTACATAGAATTGGTACAGACAGGGCATTCAAGCAATTCATGGACGCTAGTGGCAGGAGCAGTGGCAGTGGGAACTGTAACAGCGTTATTGTTGCTTCCATTACGAGGCTTCGATAACTCGGGATGATGGTGGTGATGATGGTGATGATGAGAATGGGAATAAGGATGAAGAGTATGATGCAGATGGATCTCATCCTCATCAAGACCATCTGAAGATGATACACACTCAATACTCTCCAAATCCATTAACAAAAAACACAAAATCTAAAGGTTTAAGACAACCCCACTAATCCAAAGCAAGAATCGATCAAGATCTCAGACAAATTCGAGGGTTTCCCCTCTTCGAAATTTCACCAGTCGGGTGCAAATTTCTGGGTAAAGAAGCAAAGAAGAGAAATCAAAGAAACAAAAAAAGGGGTTGATTGATGGATTCGAAAGAACCCTTTTCCACCAAAAAGATTGAGGTTCCTTTCTTCTTCGTCTCTCTCTAACCCTTGCGTTGTTGTTCTCTTTTTTACAGGAAGCTGAAGTGAGAGAGAATGATGAACAAGAGAGAGAAAGGAGATTATAATGGGACCGTTGATTTGGTGATGGGGGAAGAGTAAAAGTGATAACCCTCAGAGCCAAAAAGATTGGTTTTGGGATATGTGATAATCACAGTTTATCACTACTTACAAGTGGCGCCACCTGCTTTTATCTCTTCTTTTTTTTCTTTTTTCTTTTTTCTTTAATTATTATATCCAATTTCAAATGACACTACTTACATGCATTTATTTTTAAAGATTTTGTTTTCTTTTGTTACAATTATCATCATAGTATATCTATTTAAGATCTATGCTTATGATTGGTATGAGAGGAAATGATTCTGAGGTTGTTTGGCCCACAAATTAAGTCTCTCAATTTGTACAACTATGATAACTTATATTTTTGCTTAGTGGAAGATCTATTAAAAAAACTTAACCAACTTGTGTTAGAAGTATATATACACGTACTCTAATTAATGGATGCACATGGTTAGAATGTGTTTTTTTTTTTTTTTTGTAGAAAAGAGTAAAACCGAGAGGAGTAGAGAAAGGTTAATGGTAATTTTGAGTTATTAACTACTTGTTTGAAGATTGATGTTAGTAATAGTTGTCTGATTAATTACTTATTTTGAGATTGGTGTTAGTAGTAATTAAATAATATATTTAATGTGAAATTTGATTGAACGGTTTGATAGAAAATTTAATGAGTACTTAAGAGTGATAGTTTACTACTAAATACAAACGGGTGATTTTTTAAAAACGGTAATTGATCACTCTTCTCTACCAAAAACAATATAGTCTTATAGAGTTGTGAATGAAAAACTTTAGTAAAGATTAACCTTTGATTTTGCATAAATTTGAAAGATTTTAATTCGGAGTTTTGAATGTATTACCTTGGCAAAATAAAATAATTGTTCATAGGTTCAAATTTCCCACCTCTAATGGCTCCCAAACTAAAAAAAAATACTGCATAAAAAAATAGAAAGGAAAATTATACTATAAAGAATAATGATATTTGTAGTCATTTGTAGACTTTCCTAAATTATCAATAATTATGTGGATTTTTAGGCAAATATAATTTTGTAGACTTTCCATGGATTTTATGAAACTTTTTAAAGTTCGAAAGTATATTTTAAAACAAAACTTTAATAAAATTTAACGGTTTTAATATAGTTCGAAAAGTTTTTTTTTTTTTTTTTTTTTTAACTTTTAAAGTTGAGAGGTGAAATTGACAAAATCTTCGTAGCTCAAACGTATTCTTAACAATTTAGCATAGGCAAAAGTTATAGCCCCATATTATATAATACCAAAAAATAACATAAATTTTTTGTAAAATGAAATGGTTGTATGTGAATCTGAGAGTATAGCTCCAATGACATGAACTTTGATATTTTCTGATATTACCTGCACCATTGAACATTCATGGCGAGTATATTTTGTGCTTCCCACATTTATTTGAATGAGAGACTATAAAATCATAGGACAAAACATATCACATCAAGAGATCTATATAACCCAAGTATTATAGCTCAGCTGACACTTGCGATGCGCTTAATATTCACTCGATCAATGATTCGAGTCTTCGTAATTCGCTTTGTTGCTCTAAAAAAAACCCTGAGAAATAATTTCAGAGATAAAACACAGCTGCTTCATCGGCCAAATTCATGAATGATTGAACAGTCAGTCACCTTGAGAATAAATGAAAGAAAATGAGAGCTATCAAGGTATTATGACTTTGAAAATGAAAGAACACTTTAGAGAGAATAAGTTAATCAGTATGAGATGAGAATACTTTCCAATTTGAATTATTAATAAATGTAGACTAGTGATATGTACAACATTACAGTTATAATACATAGACTTCCACATTTGGTTGGTTACATGCTGCTGGCAACAACTGAAGGAAGATCTGTTTCGCCTTCAGGTTCTGGCTCTTTTTCGGAACCCCGACTTGTTACCTGCAATGCGAAGTAGGCAGCATTATTAGATGACCAAGAATCATACTAAATGTGATTTTTTTAAATACCCGTAACAGTCTGGATCAGCTTACACGCACCTAGATTATTTTCCGTCATACACTACAACATTCGATGGTTAAGAAGGTAGAGGCCCTCTTGACCACTAGATCAATTCATGATGATTGTAATCTTAGAGATGTTTGGATTTAATATTAAGAGTATTTAGAAATAATATTTACTAAATACTCTTAGAAAAAACTACATTCAAATGAGTTTTTGACAGCAATCATTAAATCTAAATATTCCAAATA